>JAEIHY010005499.1:0-75691 GCA_018904565.1 Drosophila tsacasi
GTACATGGTATATAACAGTCGTTCACGAACGTCTGTAGCTTTCTTACTTGTTTATTTATTAAAAGAAGTTGCACTAATGGTAAACATTTGTTTTATATATTTTTTAAATGAATTTAAATTTATTAGGATTCTGCTTTCGCGACTTTAATATATATTATATTTAATATTAAATAATAATTTCTCATAAAGATAATATTCTGGTGTTCTGCCAGCAATTTACTAAAGGTTTTCCAACCATTTAAAAATACATATTACTTAATCTTATACATTCAATTTATATTCTGAAATGATTTTGTCTTTCCTGGAAGTTGAATTTAGTACATTTCTAAGATTACAATTATTTTAACTAAAAGCTTCCATTTAGGGTTTACACCAGCTTTTCCTAGAAGGTTCCAACTCTGGAAATTCTCCGAAATCAGCTTAAACGTTCGTAGATCGCAAAAGGGTAGAGTTTTAAAATATATTTTTCCTTTGAAAGGGTACATGACCGCTGCACATCATCGCCAGCATCCGGATTCCGGATCACGCACGTAGTCACGACCAGGAAACCCACATACTCCAAAAACTAAACAAGGAGCAAAGTGGGTGGCCGGGGGGCGTATGGGTTTTTGGGGCGAAACAGCACGGACATTAAGCACGTCGGCAACATAAATATTTTAATTTTGCTAAAAATTTGTGCTGAAAAGTCGCTTTTTTGCATTAGGAAGTGGGGAGAACAAGGCGGATGCCCCACACACAAACACACACACCCACACACTCTGTGGCACGGCATAAACTAAACAAAATGGCGTCGACGAAAGGATGCGCTACGTAACGGAGGAGCTCGTTGTTTTTCCAGCTTTTCCTGCACTTGTTGTTGGCTCGCGTCGCTGTAATGATAAGCGCTGTTAGTGTTTTACTTTAATAGGCAAAATTATGTTGCCTCGCCAGCCTGCGACACAAAAAGGCTTTGACTCAAACACGGCTCAAAGGCATAAATTATTGCGGTTAACTGGCTTGGCTGGAGCCGCAAAATGGAGCACGGAAGGCGTTGTCAGAGTCAGGACTGCGGAGGAAAAAGCTGGAGTTGCTGCCGGATGTTTGGCCCAGTCTCTCTCCGGCGCAGCTATGATATTGTTTCAATATGAAAAAAAGTCCTTTACAAAATAACTTGCAAGTCTCAAATAAAACTTAGCTCTTTTTGCAACATTTTTGCATTGTTTTTCAAGCCTTTTTTTCGTATTTTAACTCTCAGCTGTAGCTTACAGAGATTTATGCCAGGAGTTTGAGTTTGTTTTCGCTGGGCTAGGCGATTTTCAGGCAATTGGGTTTGAACTTTGATGATTAATGGCATATTTTCGAATATAGTTTATCCATAAACTGTGCAAGTTTACACAAGAAATTCACTTTGGGGAATTTAATTAAATTTTGGCTTTGATTTATGGCGTTAACTATTTGGATAAGAAGTGTGTGACGTTCTGTGAAGTCCGATTTTTATTTATTTTTAAAGCTAATGATTACAATTTTTTCTATTTTAATGCTGATATAATAATTGAATTTTCTAATGCAGTTTATCTTTGTATAAATTACAGATTTCACTTTTATTCTTATTTAATTGTTGATATTTTCCAATCAAAGTCATTTCATTAATTAATTTTAAACTGCACTTAAAATTGTACACAGTTTAAAGTAACTCTTCTCTTCGGTTCTTTCCATCGTCTTAATTAAGTAATTGTGAAATACCGTGAAATACCTTGCATGACCGAGATTAATTCAAATATTTGATAACATAAGCACGACTACTAGCTACAGCTAACCTTGTCCGGAAGTTGATTACGCTTGCTTGTGGTTTATTACATGCATTTAAATTGGACCTTAATGAAACGGCCTGTAAATATTTACGCATATTGCAATTGGCTAAAAGTTTGCAAATTTGAATTTTCGAATTTGCTGTTAATTGAACGCTTGTCGATCCCAGTGCAGTCTTGTTTGCACTTCACATTTGTTGTGATTGCAGGGTTTCAGGGATGCCAACAAAAGGCAAATAAATGTGCAAACATGTGCGGGGCCACACAGGCAAACAAGGACAAATGGATGGTTAAATGTGTCACTAATTACAAAATGGCCGGCTATCCATCAGGCGAGCAGAGGCAAGAGTCCTCGCCGAATGGTCGATTGGGGGACACTTAATGGCGTTTAATATTCAGAAAAGGTTCTTAACAAGGCCAGCGGCGATATAATGTACTCAATTAAAATGCGAGCAAGACAAAGTATCCGTTTTACCCGGCGACTCTATCTGCGGCTGTGGCAATTTATGCGGCACCATGGCGTATACTTAATTTGACAAATGGCCAACAAAGCGCGGGCGTCTTTATATATTTAGCTGAGAATGCTATTTATTTCCAAAAAATATATATTTAACTCCCAATTAAAGTGGCATTTAAATGGTATGGTTTTATTTTTGTACGAAAGGAAACGATTAGCATTATTTTATTCCGAAAAAAATAAATGTATTCGCAAGGTTTGATATATGTTTATTTCCTATTTAAAATGTTTTTGCCATATATAACACTATTAGTAAATTTTCTCATAATTCTGACAGTTATATCTGTATTATTAAGTTATTGTGTGTGTATATAGTATTTATTATATTCTTAATTTAAAATTTGTGTAACATCCAAAACACATTTAATTGCCATTTGTGCTCATTGATTTTTCAGTCCACGATGTCATTAACCTTGGCATGGGTAAATTAAATGTTCTTTTTCCCTGCCTGACATTTAAATTACTGATGACTTTAATTATGGAGAGTCTATGAATTATGCAGAGCTTTTCATGGCTCATTTGAAATGCATTCGCATTGAATTATGTCTAATACAAAGAGCCGCAACAAATCATATGCCGCGCACGAAGCGAAATCGAATCAATTTTGCAAATCGAAAATCACTAGCAGGCGCCGACAACATCACATCTTGTCTGGCTGAGTGGCTTGACAAATGTTTGGATTGAATGCAAAATACAGGTGGAATTCCACTCGAGCTGCATGTCTGGCTAAAAACTTGAAGCATGCATCACAACGTCGAGGGAACTCTTCAATCTCATCTCTTCAATCGTCGTCTCGTCTGTCAATCCCCCCGCCTTCCAAGTCAAGTGTTTGCCTGTCTGTCAAACAGTGATTGACGTGTGCGAGGCGTGTCAATAAACCGAGAAAGTCGAGTGCCGCAAAATTGCAAAGCTAGCAACTCAAGAATGCCAACCAATTGACATTAGCAAGGTATGGGGTCGTTGAACAAATAAAGTTGATTGTAATCCTTTAGCAAAAATGAAATCAAAGTCCATAAATGTCAAAGCAAGATTAAAAAATAAACATACAAGTCATAGAACATTGTCCTCAAGCTTTATGTTCATTTACCTGAAAAACTTTAAAATTAGGCTATAAATAACCTGAATAACTTTTGAATTATATTACAAATTAACCGCTGAACAGTTTTAATGAATTACCTTCTGAAAAATTAATCATTGTAATTTCAACTTTTATTATATTTGTTTCAGAGTTTTCCCATTTTGCGGCGCTGCTTATTTTTACCTTGTCTACCCTCCGGCTGCAAGTGTTTAAAAATACATGGCGTATACACAATGTTGTTCCGGAGTTTGTTTATTGACTGTAGTTATTTGACCCCGGGTCAGCTCAGCTGGCTGCTGTATTTATGTGCCAAGCAACGCTTAAATTTAAACTCTAATTATAATTAGGGGTGGTGCAAAAAAAAAAGAATTAAAGATTTATTTCCGGGGCGGGGCAAATGCAATTAATTTAAGGCAGGCTCTCGCTGATTGATGGCAAAACCGCGGCGTATGTGTAATTTAAAATTAATTTGCGCTAAATGCACCCCTACTTTCCATGGATTGGTGGATTGGCGGTTCATGCCACATGCAATCGTTGTGCCACATTGCGTGTGCTGCGCCGCGAAACCTTGAAAAGCATTTAAAATTCTTGCCACCTCTTTGCGTCCGTATTTTGACACGAATTTTTAATTGTCTCCACCAATGGTGGTGGGTGTGGTGCGAGTGGGAAATTGGCACATTCGGCAGGCATTTTGCACTCTGCGGTTTTCTAAATAACTAAATATCTTTGGCCCGCAGCCGCATTTGTTGGGGTTTTGGTTCAAACGGGTCTCATTGAGCCACTTCTATGGCTGCAGTTGGCCCACATTCACCGGCTCTTTTCCTTTTCAGCCCCAGCGTCGGGGGCAAAGTTTCTAGATATTATCGCTGACCATTGCCCGATGGGTCGGTCACTCGGTGCCCCAACCTGGCATCCCTCCATCACTCCATCGACGCAGCATGTTGATTTATATTTATATTTGCTTTCCAAGTGTATCTCGGTGCGGCTCTAAACTGGGTTATGGGGTTGCCGTCGGGCCATAAATTGAATTACGGCTTACCAAATGGCCGAGAGTCGTAAGAGTAAATTATTGTCAATAAAGTTGGACATTATGAACATTAAATGCAGAAGTACCCGCAGGAGTGATGTCCTCTATTTTGATTTTGAGTGGTGTGCCAAACGATTTAAAAAGAGTTTTTAAGTAAGTTTAAGTTTTTAAGGTAAGTTTAAAAATAAAATAAAAACTTTGATATGAAAATTTAAATGGAAAAATTCTATATTTTGAATTTAAATTCAAAGAAGCTTTTAATGGTTTATAAATGTTTAAAAATATTATTTGAAAATCTTAGAATGAATAAATAAAAAAGATAAAGGATGAAGGAGTAGCAAACTAAATTCTAATCTTCAAAAATATCACCTTAAATAAATCATCACCTTAAATTACCTTTTTAAGGGACTTCCAACTGTAAGTGTTCATTTTCATAGATTAATCACTCAGGCCATTTCTTTCATCGGAAATAACTTAAAATAACTCAAAAGAAATTTCATATGAAAAGTAAACATTTCTTCGAAATAGTTTACTCGATTTTCATCCTTTAACAAAAGACTCTCCATTTGTTTTATTTGATTTCTCGCCCTGCAAAAATAGAAAGCGATTTCGATAGCATAAATATTTAAAGAAATCTATCAGACAAATGAATGTGGGTGAAAATTTGTAGTCCGGCACTCACACACTCGTATTGAAATTTATAAAAAAACAATCAATTGGCAGCTCAAATCACACACACACAGACAAAAAACACACACAGACCTATGCACGCACTTTTGTTTCTCTTTTGAATGGGCTATAAATGCCGGCTAAAGAAGCGCATAAAAAAACCTTGCCGATATGCTTCAAATGTAAGATAAACAAACCGGCAAAAAGATTTGCCAACGCACACAAATGCCCAACACACACACGTCTGACTCCCACACCTACTCGCACACATTTATAATATGAAAGAGAATTTCCCACTCAACGCAAACTCACCAAATTTCCCTGGAAAAGAGCGAAGCGAAAATTAAGAGAGTTAGGTTCTTTTCAGCTGGTCGAAATTATGCCTTTTCTCGAAGTTATTAAGTTTTAAGTGAGTTTTTCAGATTGTTTTCTTTTTTATTAATTTATTTAGTTTAGTTATCTTTTGAGATAAGGTATCGTTAGCATTAAGTAGTAAAATCGTAACAAAATTTACTGCAGGGCTTAAATATTTGTATATAAAAGTAAAATATGCTAATTATATTGTATGCAATAATTTTTTTGTCTTGAAATATTAATTACTATTACTAATTCTTTAGTAATTAAATATTAGTAATAAACGAAAATAATATTGCAATGGGTTTTATGGTCATTTTTGTCCATATGTTATTAATTCGCAAAATGCATTTCCTTTAGAAAAATAACAAAAGTAGTAAAATTAGTGTACTAAAACTTTTAATACAGCACATAATTCCTAATTTATGAACTAACCTGAAAGCTTATCTTTCCAAGTTCATACTTAAAAATTCTTTACAGCCTTAAAATGTGTGTTTAAATAACATATCCGCATACTCATACTTTAACTAAGCTATAAAAGATCAGGAATTACACCTCGTAAGGTTATTGTTAACCCCATTGATTATGGGCGTCCATAGCTCAAACTTGTTTTTAGTTTTAGTGCTCGGCCTTACCTCGGCGAGAAGAGTTTCAAATAAATATACTCGTATAATTGGCGGCTCGGACGAATCCGTAGAGAATGTCCCCTGGCAAGTGTCCATTCAATATTGGGGAAATCATATCTGCGGCGGATCCATTTATAGCTCCAGAATTATTCTAACCGCCGCTCATTGCCTTGTGGAATATTATCCCGATAGCTTAGTGGTTCGATTGGGCTCCAGCTATAAAAATGATTATGGCAGCCTGGTTGACATTTCTGTGATAAGGACCCACGAGGAGTACGATTCCGAGTCCTTTGACAACGATGTGGGACTGCTGCTTCTTGAGTACCCTTTAAATCTGGAGGAAAACTACTCCATTATGCCCATAAAACTTGCCGACAAAATACCACCACCGGGATCCACGACTTCTGTGACAGGTTGGGGATTCACAGGGTACGGAGAATCGGAAATTTTGCAGTCGCTTGAAACGCAAATTGTGGATCTGGAAGAATGTAAAATATCGTACAAAGATTATTTGATTACAACGAATATGATCTGTACCTCAAATTCAGATGATGGAACGTGCCAAGGAGATTCTGGCGGAGCTTTGGTCTTTAATGACAGCCAGGTTGGCATCGTTTCCTGGGCCGAGGGCTGTGCGGATCCTGATTTTCCCACAGTGTATGCCAGTGTTCCAGCTTTACGGAAATGGATTGAAGCAAATGCGAATGAATTAGAAAACTAAAAACAAAAAAATAAAAGTATTAAGTAAATCTTAAAACCAAATTAAAATAACTAAACATATGTATTACCATTTTCATAGTTATTTTGAGTGGTAATTGTTCCAGTTGTGTTTTGGAGCACACTTTCCTGCAAGTGCTTGTTGTTTCAGTTTCATTTTAAGTGAGTGGAAAAAAAAACAACCTTTGGGGTCACCAAAATGGCTCTGAAAGTGCACTTGACGACCACCCCAAAATAAAACAAAATGAAAACGAAGCAGTAAAACAAACGAGCATGGAAAACAAAACGTAATAAGTTGTGTTTTTCTTGCTGCACTTAATAATTATAATTTATGCAAGAGTCAACAATTGTGGGCTACCGAAAAACGAAGCAGCCACAAAAGGTGTACATTAAGAAGTGAATAAACTTTTTGTGAAAATTTGCATTGTTTTGCTATATAATTGCCTTGAAAATGGGTTTCCATTAGGAATAAGTTATGATCTGAAAGGCTTACCCAAGAGATGCACAAATACGTAAAAAAAAGTACGGCATTCACCTGAATTTACATTCCCCTTTGGCACACCGATTAATTTTCCCAACCGTGATGAAGTGTCTATGCAATTATCATCTAACAGATAGCTACCCTTTTGGGCAGGTCCTGGCATTAGCATGCTGTTGGTCCTTTTGCAATCGCGGCCTGCGAACTTCGGCGGCGGAGTTAGCGCGGCTTTGAATTGATGGGCTTCAATAAATTCCGGCAACGAGGTGTGTGTGTGTGTTGTGTCGAATCCCCCCGTGTATGTCTATGAAGTGGTAACCACATCGCCTGCCCTTCACTGCCGCCACAAAACCAGTTGACACATGTTGCAGTTAACATGGCAAGTGGATGTGGCATGGCTTCAACTGCCAGTTCGGTGGACTCTGTTTGCGGTGGAAAGTGATTCGCCATTATAGCAGCACCCCAAAAACCCCATTTGGGGGCCAATGTCTTTGGCACTTTGATCATTTGCCATTTGCCTGTTTGCGTTTTAATTAACTTACCCCGGCTTAATGAACTGCCCTGCCTGCCTGCCGTCTCCCTCGGATTCGAGTCCAATCCCATGGAGGCTGCTTATTAGCTCTTGACATGGTTAGGCCCTGGATATTTACGGGGCCATTCGCACTTTCAATTGTAGTTGTGCCCATTCGATGGGCTGCCCAACACCTTGGCCATCAGGCTTAGGCCACCTCGTAAGCCGCTTAGCCGCTGAGCTCTTGATTTCCAAATGAAGTCGCTCGGTGAGGAGATTATCACAATTGCTGGATGGATGGTTCGATTTCTAGTAGACTAGAGTCCATTAAATTCCTGGAATTAAAGCAGCTTTCTATATGGGAGAAGGTTACTAAATCCATACAGCTCTCATACTCTATATTTAGTAACAAAAACATAAATTAAAATGTCATTAAGCGCTGTTCTGGCCAGCTTGGTTGTGGCCAAACAATTTGGCAAGCTCATTTTTATAATTGAGCCAGAAAATTTCCCAGGCTCTGCCATTAACAGCAACTTTTCTCGAGAGCACAGAACGAATTATTACCCCGAATTTCCCCACACACACACAATTTATTTCAATTGTTGGCAGAACAATGAGCGAATGAAATGAAATTTTCATTTATTTCATCAATTGAATTTGTATTTTGGGGGCCAGCGGAATTAATGGTTTGTCGTTTAATTTTTCAAGGAAATCCCCGCGCACTTGAATAATAAATGGATACTAGGAAGATTTACAATTTTTCGACAGCTTTTTCCCATTGGTAGGATGCGCCTCCGCGTCTGCCTGCCAAATATTTGATTTGGCCTTGGTCTGGAAATTCTTTCCTCGCCCTTGAAGGCCGCCGTTGGCCACTTGAGGAGCATTCATCGTTCTCTCGACTCGAGGGTTTCTCGGGTAAGAAAGCATTTCGATTAGCCGGCATTTCTAGGCATTCGAGTGGAATTTTTGAGATTAGTGGACTCGAAATGGACTCGCCTAATTGGCCAGCTTATTAAAGCCATTGAACTTGAAGTAAGGCCAACTTTCGGCAGGGGAAACAGCTGCTGGCCGGAAAAGGAAAACTTTTCGCCCACTTGCGTCCAACTTTTGGCCCCATAAATTTCCATACTAGTAGCTGAGTAGCAGCAGCAAGCTGAACAAACATAGTTGATCCAATTAACTAACTAAGAATCACTTAGCTCGAAAGTTTAGCCCTGGACTTCACTCCACACACAGCACTCCACATTGCTTTGAGGCATCAAAGTTATCCCTTTAAATGCTTACTCAATCAATTCTCGGAGTGGCTCATAGGAGTGGTTTATCCTTCCACTCCACTCTCTCGTTGCCATTGTCCTGCGAGAAGCTTTTGACGAGACAATTTGTATTCATTGCCACTTTAATATTTAGCGATGCGTAAGCCGCTGTCAGTCAACTGCATGGAGAAGTACTTTTTTCCCAGCTGGGTTCCATTTCTTTTATAATTTTTTTTTGTACTCAATTTTCTGTTTTTTTTCCTTTTGTTTTTTATCAGAGCTTCCGGGTGTTTGTTTGTCTGCGTTTTAAAGTGCAATAATTTGCATTGCAACTGACATGATATCACTTTGAAGTGCAGCACTTTCCGCAGGCACTCACTGACAATTGAGGAAACAAGCCCGTTAGTGGCCCATGGCAGCAAAAAAAGTGTATTTTAATTGCCAGAGAGCTATTTGAATTAACACTTCCGAAAATGTACGCAATAATTGGCGAGTTTTTATCCATTTCCAATTGAAATAAAATCGACTTTAAATTCAGCTTCCATTAAAGTAAATAATGCAAGTAATCCATTTGGCTTGGAAATAACATTCGTTTTTAAATCATATACAGATGTAGAATTTATTTCTTTCAGAGCTTCTCCTTTTACTATTTTGATTAAATATTTGTTAAAGTATATAATCTTATTTTTTCACAATTAAAATGTGCCCTGTCCAGAAACAGAACGTCAAAGCTTTGATCCCCAAATCCTTTGACGTCTCCTCTTTGCTTTGCAACTCATTAAAAATGTTAAAGGGGGGACGCTGCAACAAAGCCAAACAAACGGCAAGGAAGGAAGGACGAAGGAAGAGAGCGGTGGAAAATCATGGAAAGATGCCGTGGCAGATGAAGGAAAAGCGGAAAAATCCACGAATGAGTCAAGGTGAACACACTCTTTGGCCCAAAGATCCGCCTTGGCAAGCAAATGAAGCCCAGCTTCGAGCCCCAGAAGGCTATCCCCTCTTAACCCCCAACATCCAGACATCCATTTCCACCCCTCCCTGCCATCTTGCTGGATGCACTTCCTCTAGACACTTTCGCCTCGCTCCTTTCCTTCTTTGTTTATTTGCTCAGTGCGTTTTCAGTTGACTGCATTGCTTGTCGCTAGCTGGAAAAGCGGGGGAAAAGTCGTGGGCCAAATCGTGGTGAAAGGAAAAAGGAATGGGAGAATGCAATAAGTCACCGATTGGCGACAGGCTGCGCAAATGTGTGGCCTAGTGCGAAAAAAACGCGTTGCGTACATAAAAATGGGTTACCAGTGCAAGGCTGCCGAGGGCATATTACGTATACGTACGTATACGGAGTACAATTGCCCAGCGTAATGGAAAGCCATAAAAGCGATTTATGGCAAGTGAAGGAGGGATGGCCACAGCGGACAGCGGGGTGAATCAAGGTCAGTCTTAGCCCCAAGACTCCCTCTTATATTCTCAGGCGAACTAATTGCTCTCCTCATTAAGGGGAAATTGAAGAGTCAATGCAGTGGAGTGATAAGGTGGCGAAAAGCCTTTTTGAAAAACACCTTGACTTGGTTTTGAAGAATAAAATAAAGCAAGGAAATTGTACCGGCATATTTTAAAATATTTGTTAATATATTGCTAGACTATTTTACTAATACCAAGAATAACAAGTAAAGGGTAATATTCAAGTTAACTTATTCGGCTTGCCATGTTCTCTTTTCCGCCCGCTCATCGAAATCGTTGATTGAGTTTTGGGATTTGTAGATATCATTAACTGTCCCACATGACATCTGTGTGTGTGTTTGTGTCCTTGTCCCCGCCTGATTAGCCATTTATATTCACGTTCATGTCACCCCCTGGCCTACGAACTCCTTAGTGTCCTTTGGGGTTGGGCTGCAATTAATCGTTGAAAGGATTACACGCCCCCGGAGCAACTCGATGCGATTCTCGTCTGCGCACTTAAGTGATGCTAATTTATGGCCTCGGCACATCTTGTTTGTTTGCCATCTCCGATGAATGGGCTTTTCCCCAGGGACGCTCTTTCCCCCCCGAGTTTTGCTCGTTTTCCGCTCGGTGGGTTTGTCCGAGTTTGTGGCATTTTTGCCAGGAGTTTTTGCGGTAAGTTTTTAAGCCAAGATTAGGAGGCTTTGTTGCCGGTTGTGTCCACCCTTGTCTGCGACTTTGTTTGGTCACATTTCAATTCTCCAGATCTAGGATTATCTGGAAAAAAAATATTGTCATATGATTAATAGAAAGGGAAGTATGATTATGATTTTGAAGTATTAACTGAAGCTCATTTCATATTATTAAAGTTAATTTCAGAAAATGTAGGAATTAAATAATCACAATCACAAAACTCATGTATATCTTCATCTTGCTGGCTAATTCAAAGATATTTAGCCGGGTCAAAGGGCACCTATATCACATCAATTTGCATGTCGTTTCCATGCCATCAATTTCATTTGATTGTTATTGTTGTTGTGGTTGCGACACCAAATTGCAACCGCACCCGAATCCAACCACCTAATCAGCGTGCGACTCGCACACTAATGAACTCCGGCCGCCAATTAGCCAATGGAAACGCCCTCTGACCCCCGACCACCTAACACACCTGACTCCACGCCACGGTATAACCACCTGCCCTCTTGATTGGAGGGACAAGATGGCATGGAGGTCAGACGGAACAGGGCCTTCTCCTGCGATGTCTATCGCTTTCCATTTAATGTTCTCAACTGTCATCAGTCAAAGGAGAGCGACACTCTGCGAGGATAGGCTTTCCTTTGAGTTATCCCTAGAATATCCACGGTGTTTTATGGAGCTTAAAGATATTTCAGGGTGCCAGGATTTAAGGTGTAATTAATTGTAGTAAAGTTTAACAATTTTGAATTAATTACTTTAAACTGAATGGACTAATCGCCCTGTTACATAATTTATTAAGGTTTTAAATAATTACATACTTATGTAAATAATAAGTTTAAAATCAAGCTCTATAAAACAAATTCAAAATAAATAATAATTAAACACTAAATAGCTTTAGAAACAAATTTTAGTTTTTAATAGGAATTTTACCTAAGCCCATGTAACATTTCTAATGGAAATTTCAGGACTTATACAGCTGTCTGGTGAGTTACATCCTGATGAGTCACCCGAAAAACTGACTGATAAGTTATCCATACAATTTTCCTGTGAGTTACATTCGAAGCAATGGCAGTTCTCCTGATTCTCCATTAGCTTTTCCGTCATTCGTTTGAGTAGCAAATATGCTGTAATTAAAACTGTGAAAGTGAGAGCTAAAAGTATGTATTCGATCAAGGCATTTCCCTTAACTACCTGCAAGCAGGACGACTATGATGATAACCACACATTTATTCCCTTTTCTGTGGCTTTTTTTCGGTTTCGTGGGTCCTGCACACTGAGGGCAGACAGGTCTCAGCGCTTGGCCTCTTTCCAGGATCATCTGCCTTAGGCAAGGCGACTCCAGACAAGGATTGGATAGGAAAAGGGGCTGGGTCTCCAGTTTTATGGGCAGGTTCTTGGTGTATATCTGATCCTGGGGAAGGCTCCGGAAAGTGCCCAAGGGGGTTTCACCGTTACAGCTGCAGTCTGGCTTGATACAAGACTGAATACTTAAATAATGGCGATACTCCTGGTCCTCGTTAAAGTCGAAGCACCGCAGGCAGACGCGGATCTCGATGGTGGCATAGGGTTCCACCTTTCCGGCATTTGGCTTCAAGCGATATTGCCTGAAGGCATTCGATTTGACCTGGGCGATGACAATCGAGTAGTAATAGTTGGGATTAATTAGTATTAATGTATAATTGCTAATCACCTTGAATAACACCACCATTTGGGTGGGATTCAGCAGGGTTAGTGTTCGCCTTTGGGGACCATTGTACGGGGCATAGAAAGTCAGTTGTTGTGGACTCACGCTTAACAGCTCCATTCTCCCCTCAAAGGCTCCCTTAGAAATTGATTTTGACTCTTGGCCGTCGAATTCCCTTTTCTATCCCTCCCTCCCCGAAAACAGAAAGCAATCGAAATGTGTCGGAAATATGCCAGCAATCGGAATGTTTTTGACAGCATTTGCATATGCTGCCCATCGTTCCGGGGTCAGTACATGTTTCTGCATTTATTGCCACCAGCTGGAACACTCTCTATCCACATACCACATCCCACATCCGACTGACAATGCCAAACCCCCAAAAATGTTGCAACAGAATCGCTGACCAAAGCTGGAGGCATCATCACGCATTAGCATTAGGCACTGGTCATGTGGTGGGCAACGCTTTGAAATTATTTGCAATCCATTGCACTGGCCCCGGATTCTCCCAGGGATTTCGGACGGATGATGAACTCGGCTGTCCAATTGCGTTTTTGGGTCATTCATTTCCCAGTGGAGCAGGGAATCGGGCGAACAATTGATGATACCACATGTGGCACACTGGATAAATGATGACATTGAGAGGGGTTTCGAATTGATTCCCTGCTGTTCAAGGATTTTTTATTGCAATGCTTGGATATTTGCTGTATGTTTAGCCATTATCTAATGTTTGTCTCATGCTGAGTTTCTTGAACTAAAAATAAAAACACCCGGCAATTTTCCCTTTCGGGGTTTTCACAAACATTTATTAACAATCAACTTTCACCTGCCAATCAAGTGTTTTGTTTTTTGGGCTTCGCTGTGCGTTTTACTCCATCCTCATCCTTCTCTGCTCCCTGGTGCTGCTCCTTCATTAACCATTGACTAAATCGTAGATCAGTTGTCCGTAGTTGACCATGCCCTGGGCATCGATCCTGCCCGCTAGTAGTTCGTTCACCTCAGCTTCATTCATGCGATCCTCGCAGCATGTAAGGATACACCGGAGTCTGGCTGCTGGCAGGTAACCGGAGTTGTCCACATCGAACAGCCGCAGACTGCAAGTGAACTCATCCTCCAGGGCCTGCTTCCTGCGTGCACTCGGCTTGGTTGCAGATTTTCCAAGGCTGCTGTATATGCTCATGACCTCGTCGAAGGAGATGCGCCGAACTGTGCCAGCCTCCAGTAGATGGATGTGCTTCCTAATCACCTGCTGGCTGGGATTGGCGCCCATCGCTCTGAGGCAGTCGCCGAGGGCGCTAACGGCGATCTTATTGTCTCCGCGGACGTCGTGCTTCAGGAATATTTCGTGCATTTCCAGGATGTGGCTTCTTTGCGGCTTTGGACACGGCGGCGGAACTGACCGCTTGCTGCTCTTCTGACGATTGAAGTCCGCTTTGGTTGATGATGGATGACTGGATGAGGTATGGCCTTGACTGGCTTTGGCCTTCAACATCTTCAGGCTGGCTGGGAACATACCCACGGACACGGTCAAGGGTTACGGTTATGGACAACGGAATAGATGACTCGAGCAATATATTGTGGGATTGCGTTCGGTATTAAAGGACACACATGACACTGGAGGGTATACGGAAACCGGATATGGGAAGACACAGAAATATGTTTAAGCCGGACATGCTGTGACAGGTGAAAGTAGACTGACTTGATTTAGAAAACTTGAAGTTGAACCTTTATTGTTTTTCATTGCATTGAAATGCTACAACATTATTTCATCGATATATGAAACTCTCTGAATACTTTTTAGTGCTCAGAGAGAAAGAGCTTCGAATTGGAGACAACATTATTGATCCAGTCTTGGAAGAAAGCCACATCAGCATAGACTCCCGGATATCTGGCATCGGCGCAGTTAACGCCCCACGAAACGATGCCAATGAGTTGGCCGCTTTCGACATCTACCAAAGGACCCCCAGAATCGCCGTGGCAGGCATCTTTTCCCGGAGCAGCGGCACATAAATTATTATTTGTGACAACTTTCTTATCCGAGGCCAGAGCTAGGGTACACTTGTGATGATCCTCGACGACAACATTAACCCCTCGCAGAAATCGGGTGCCATGTGAAAGTTTATGTAATTTTCCCCAACCACTCACTAAGGCCAGGGTTCCAGGCTCGGGCGTCTTCTTAGCCAGGGAAATCGTCACCACATCCTTCCCCAGTTTCAGGGAACTTTTCAGAATAAGCACGGCAATGTCGTAGGGATCCGCTCCCGAGGCGTACACGTACTTCTCGTGGCTTATGATCTTCGATACTCCAACTTTCTGGCCCCCAAATCCCCAGTTCCACGAGCCGGCTCGCACTGATAAGACTTCGGCGCTTTCGTTTCTCAAACAGTGTGCAGCTGTCAGGATGATCCGCTCGCTGTAGATAGCTCCACCACAGAATTGACGACCCCTATAGCCTAGGATAGCGACCTGCCAGGGTACACTCGCAATGGGCACTGGAAGTCCTCCCACGATCCTTTGTTGCGGTTCAGTAATCCTTTCAGCCGAAAGCAGGACAGCTGCCGAGAGAAAAATCCAGCACTTCAAAAACATGTTCAGGGTAATTTCCTTGTAGAATTGGTATTTCTTCTCCGGTGACTTCAGATCTCGTTGTGAGAAATGAATTGGAATCCCTTCTTTTATACGGCTCAAAAAACAGAAAAAACTGTATCTGTTAGCTTGTGAAAAATATTAGTTGCCTTCTAGTGGCTTTAAAAAGTATTGAAATAATTGTTATGGAGAGATAAGCTTAATGGTTCCCAATACTTGTTAAGTACAAAGTAGACTATTATTGAGGAAGTTAACTAAAAGCTATTGCATGGCGGAGGCCAAAGAATGCATGGTGTTATCTGAGGAGAAGCTCAGACTATCTTGCATATAAAAAATATAATATGTTGTCAGGCTGTATTGTTTAGGCCTATAAAATTCATATATTTACGGCAGCTTATCTTTTACCTAATAAATCGCCTGGCTGAAAGATACATAGTTGCAAACAATTATTAAAATTGAGCTTTAAAACCGCTTAAATATAATAAGAAATTTGTTTTTCTGTATTTTATAATTTAAAGATAGCTCTTAAATATAATAGGTTTGCAATCCGTAATCTTTCTTAATTAGTAGAATAATTAAATATCCTCTCGCTCGTTGTAATTAACTAAGATTATTTAAATTATTAATTATCTAGATAAGAATCCACTTTGCTGTAGTCTTTCTGGCTCTATAAAAGAATAGTTCTTCGGCTCAGTTCAACATTACCAAAACTTCAATATGTTGGAAAAGTACATTATTGTTATCTGTGCAGCTGTTCTTCTGTCGGCAACAAGGTTACCACAGCCGGAAGAACGAATCATTGGTGGAGATTACGTGGACATCAAGGATGTTCCCTGGCAAGTGGCTCTTCTTCGAAATGGGACACATTGTTGCGGAGGATCCATCTATAACCAAAGGATTATTCTGACTGCTGCCCATTGTATTGAAGAAAATGATAAACCTGCTCATCTGTCAGTTCGGGCTGGATCCGATCTTAAACGTTTTAAAGGACAACTTGTCTCGGTCAAGAATTTTATTCTGCACGACGATTATATTGAAGAAAATCTTCATAATGATATAGCTATACTGCTTCTGGCCTCTCCCCTTGAGCTGGGACCAACAGTGCAACCTATCGAATTAGCTGAGAAATCGCCACCACCAGGAACAAATGTTCTCGTTACAGGATGGGGCTCTTTGCACGATTATCCGTTCCTAATTTTCAAGGAAATATTGCTGGGAACTAGCATGACCATCGTGGATCGCAATGATTGCCTTAAAGCTTATAAAGGCCTTTTTTCTATCTCAGCAAACGCGATCTGTGCACATGACACTGGCCGAGGTGTTTGTCGAGGTGATTCAGGAGGCCCAGTGGTTACTTTGCCCGACCGAAGACTTGTTGGCATCGTATCAGGGGTGCCTAGATGTGCTGGGAAACTCCCCGAGTTCTATACTGACGTTGCAGCCCTAAGGCAATGGATTAATGATACTGTTATAATAAAATTTGGTGTTTCCTAAAAATGTATATGCTTCGAATGATGGAAAGTGCAAAATAAACATATGGTTTACCCATAAATAGGTTGAATTTAATGTGATTTATTGTAATCATTTAAAATAACCAATTGTTTGAATGGTAAATATTCTAAAGAAGGTCTTGGAAAAGTGCTAATCGATTTATCCTTTGAATGCTACATTTCTTCAGCAAGCAATTCCTTTCAGTTAAGAGTTTTGTCCCCTACGAATACTTTAAATTTCTGCCCTTTAATTTCATGTGTCTATATTGAATTATTAATAATTGTTCAATATAAAAATAAAAAATTTTTGATTAAATCCGTAAAAGTTTAGGGTTTCTATGTTATATTTGGTTCAATTTAAGATAAGAACTTAGAATGAGCATTGCTGATCGGATTCAAGGGGTCATTTCCTTTTTATATTGTTGACCTGTTCAACGAGCCATTATCTTTGATAGAGAAATCCAATTGAATGACATAAAATGGACTTTATAATAACATTTGATATCCCTTCCATAATAGAGTTTCTTCAAGAGAGACTCCTCGATATCCTACGTGGAAAGCGGCATTCTTTTTTTTAAGTGATAGAAGTTTCATTTTTAATTGAAATTGTATTTATTTTAAAAAATTATTTGAATGATAACATCTGCAAACAAAAAATTACAACCTTCTTTACTTCACAGTTAGGAATTTTCTTCATTTCTCTTCATCTTCATTTCTTGTCATTAAACTGAACTTTTGGCTTGAATTATTTAATTTATTTAAACATGTATTTTAAAATATATTCTGTTGACATGTCTTCGTGAATTTTATTCAATCGAAAATAATTTTTTTTTTCTCGACGGTATTAATAGTGCTGAGGGTCCAATTCCTGAAATAGGCAACGTTTGTATATATTCCAGGATATCCATCCACGGCACATCCGCGTCCCCAAGACACGATGCCAATGAGCTTGCGACTATGCAGGCTCACTAAGGGACCGCCAGAATCTCCTTGGCATGTATCCCTGCGTGGTGCCACGGCACAAAGCATACCCTCACTAACTACATCCCCCTTGTCTCCATGTTTAGCACGGCAAAGACTGTGGTTTGCAATGGTGAGATTGGCGGCTAATAATGTGGGAGCCTTTAATTTAGAGCCGAAATATGTATCTCCCCAACCAGTGACCTTGCACTCTTCTCCTGTTTTGGGCATTTCTTCAGCCAGTTTGATACTCCCTTTGATACTTCCTTTAAATACAGAACAGCAATGTCGTTGCGTACAGTATTACGATCGTATTCCTCATGTGGGTATGCTGTCTGCACAGCCACCACCTGACCACCGAAATTCGGAAAAGATGAACCAGCTCGGACTGAAAAATGTTCGGCATTTGTGCCATTTAAACAATGGGCTGCGGTCAAAACGATCCTCTCGCTGTATATGGCGCCTCCACACTTTTGTACAAAACTTGTCTATCTATTTAAAAATTTCTTGTGGTGTTACTTTTTAGTAAAGATATAAGCTACCATGAGTTAAAGTTCTTTATGGAAAACTAAATTGGTTTATTTATTTTGGTATCAACTCCTAGCTGCTGCCTGGATTTCTGAACCAGAGGAAAGGATCGTCGGAGGACATTTTATACCTTTCTAATATGTGCCCTGGCAAATGCTAATATCTGTCAATAATAAACCCGTTTGCTGGGCATCCAAACTTAACGAGCGGATTGTTCTGACAACACGACTTTCAGAGCGCGTTGATTCCTCGCACTAAAAAAGGATGGACAGCATGTCAAAATAAGAAAGCCATTTTCGCACAAGGACTATAATCCCTTAACGGATGAAAACGATATTGCCGTGCTCGTTTTGGAGTCACCTCTCAAGTTTAATGACTGTACAAAATATAACTCTTGCCAAGGAAACTCCGGGAACTGGAACTATGAGCTTGGTCACAGAATGGAGCTTTACTTTAGAAAATGCCGCGATCTGATGTCAGAAAGCGTATGTTTCCTTTGGAGTGGTCTGTGCAACCCAGTAAAATAAATAAATAAACAAGACCACCAAATTAAAAATTTTAAAATTTATATTTCCTTCTTTTGTGTAAAGACAACCTTCAACCAAGATAATCAAATCTCTTTAACTTCCTTCTTAAGCCAGGACAAGGTTAATAGGTCTCTTTGGGCAGCCAATATAGGTGCCAGGGTGTTCCAAACCAGTTGGTGATAGCCATTGAGCAGCTGCACCTCCTCCTCGGACAAGAGCTCCTTCTTGATCATCTTCGTTTGCTTCGGGCACATGGTGACAGTTCTGAAGGTCAAAGCTCCGCGATTGGAAAAATTGTATGCCGTTTTGGCGGGCACAATTTGGACGATGTCCTCGATACGGATGCCGAAGTCATCGTCCTGGTAGAAACCGGGCTCGTTGGAGATAAACATGTTCTCCTGCAGGCCGGGATCGTCGGCCGCATAACCTGGACCCACGGCCATGGGACCCTCGTGAACATTAAGGTAGTGACCGACTCCGTGGCCAGTGCCATGACCATAGTCCAGACCAACGTCCCAGAGGGCCTTCCGCGCCAGAGTGTCCAGAGCCTGACCCTTCACCAAGGCGGGAAATACAGCGGAACCGAGACTCAGCTGCCCCTTGAGGACTCGAGTGTAGGCCTCCCTTTCGAAGTCTGTGGGTTCGCCGAAGTGATGGGTCCTTGTCACATCCGTCGTGCCGTCCAAGTACTGAGCCCCCGAGTCGCACAGGTAGATCTCCTTGTCGGTAATCCTCCTCTTCGTGTCGTTGCTCGGGCTATAGTGAGCCAGAGATGCATGCGGTCCTGAAGCAGTGATCGTCTCAAAGCTAAGGCCCACATAGTTTTCCTGTAGTCCCCGAAAGTACTCCAACTTTTCGGCTCCGGATATCTCGTCCACCTCCTTGTCCAGCTTCAGTTGGTGTTCAAGCCAGGCAAAGTACTGGCACAGAGCCACTCCATCCCGGATGTGGCTGTTGACAAGTCCCTGGGCTTCGACTTCGTTCTTAACCGCCTTCAGTAGGTTCACTGGAGTCACTGCCTGGAGTCTTCGGGCTGCGGGAATCAAGGCGGTCAGGTAATAGCTGCTGGTGGGAGCAATCCAGATACTCGACTTCTTCCTCAACACGATTTTACGAATCTCCAGGGATATTTTATCGTAGGAGGAAAGCGTTATATTAACATTATTTGTCAGCTGATGACTTTCAAAGTCAGCGGGAATTTTCACCAAGTCCACGAAGAGATGTAGCTTATTTTCGGTCACAATCATGTAGGAGAAGAATACGGGATTATATTCAATGTCAGATCCGCGCAGATTGAGCAGCCAGGCAATCTCATCTAGGGCACTGACCACCAGTGCCTCCACGCTCTTCTGCTTCATTTGCAGGCGCACATCTTCCCATTTTCTGGCTATGGACTTGCCCGCAAACTGCAGCTTGAGTGAATGTATGGGATTGGCATTCTGGGCAGGCTGATCTTCACCCCAAACCTTGTCCACAAGGTTGTCTTCGACGGGCACCAGTTGAATTCCCGCGGAGGTCAGCTGGGTTTCAATGGTCTGCCAGTCACGAAAAGACATAAGACGGGGATCCACGCCCACTACGCTACCAGCGGTTAGATTTTGGGCCAGCCAGGCGCCGATAGAAGGAACACCGCTCAGCCCTTGCTTCATCAGTTCCCAATTCTCGTCCAGCTGGTGCTCTGCCTGCAGGTGGTAGCGACTATCGGTCCAGAGGAGGGCGGCAGTGGTGGTCACCACCGCTGTTCCTGCGGATCCATCGAAACCGGTGACAAAGGCGCGCCGCTCGTCGTGCCGACTCAGGTACTCCGACTGGTGGGCATCGGTGGAGGGCACAATGTAAGCCGCGATACCGGTGGAGTTGCCCACCTGGACACTGTCCAGTAGCTCCCTCAACTCGGCCAAAATCTGTGTGGTGTTGCTTGTCACCGGTGTATTCTTGGTAATATGCAGCTCTTCTCCGAGCTGCCCTCTTGGCTTGGGAATCTTATTCGCCGACAGCAGAACCGCTGCGGAGAGAAGAATTAGACACTTTATGAACATTTCGACCTTGTTGGGCTTCAGAATTTTTTTTTTTTAAGAATTCTTCTTTAGACGTCTGAACTGGACAGTGAATCAATCGTTTATGGCAAAAGGAAAGCAATGCCAAGTCCATTAAGTGGCGTTATATATAGTTCCCAGCTGTAATCTAGTTAGCTTTATGGCTTCTTATCTGCGGGTTAATAACAGAGTACAGATAGAGAAAAAGGGGTAGTTATGCGATTGCAAAGATTATAAGGAGTGCCAGTAATTTCAATTAGATTTTAAGGAAAATTCCTTAACACTTTAGAATCTTTAAAAGGAGTATTTCCAATTTCTTTCCGTGTTTCTGATGAGTGATTATGCAGATATTTAACTAATCTAGAAATTAGTAGGTCGCATGCAGCCGATAACTTTAATTTATAATGGCATTTATTAATCAACAAAGTGTACAAGAACTCTATTTTGCCTGAGGCTAAGTGGCCAAAACAACTTGCAACCTAAAAGAGAAGCTCACTCAGTAAAGACATTCAATCAGCCTAAACCAGTTCAACAAGTTTACAATCAGTTTTCAAGTCGAGGACTAGAACTGCACTCAAAGAAACATGCTAAGTTGATTTTAAAGAGATAAAAAAGTTTATAAAGAAAATAAAAACAATAACAATTGGTTTCTCGTTGTTTTATTCATTTTATTTTCTGTAAAATGTGTAAATTTTTTATTTTATATTTTGGAAAATTGATTTTTCAACTAGGGATCGCCTTGTAATAAAATCACAAGCTCTTTACGCAATCGAGTGAATCTCCTTTTACCTCTCCGCTTTAAGGACTCACTCGCTCATGTATAAATTTCACCCAAACGCAACTGAACCATTTCAACATCATTAGGGGAAACTGCAGATAGTATTCAGGATCAGGTCCTGTTCCTAATCATTTTGCACTCCGCATGGCCGCATTTATGCAATTTGATGCTTACGTAATTATCTCGAACGAATAGTTCCGCACAGCACCGATGGATAGATGGATTGCCATCGATACCCTGCTCTGCTCTGCCGTGTCCCCTGAGAGTCCTCGTGACTCTGCAGAGTTATCAGTGGCAGTCCTACTGCTCCCCACCTCCACCTCTTCGGTGCTCATAATGCAGTTTGCATGTAAAATATTTAATTAAATGAAAAATAGCAAAACCCAATGGAGGACCCGCCGGCTCCGCTTCCGCTCTTCGGTTACGGGTATCCTTACATGCTCGCATCCTGGCGAGGGCCGCAAAAAAAGTTTATTTGTTTCGCGGCTGCCTCAGTCAGTCTTCATTTATTGTAAATGAGTTTGCCAGGACGGGGAAGCGCAATTCTGCGGTACTGGGCCAAAGGATGCATATTGAATAAGACTGCAAGCCGCACGCAGATGACATTCCCAATTCAATTGCAATTCCCAATGCAAATAATTTGCAGCTGAATGCCATTAATGACGGAATGCCGAATGACGAAATCGAGACTATGGCGGCTATGTTAAAATAAAGTAAATATAATATGTAATATGTAAGTATATGTATTTATAATTTTTTTTTTCGCCGAACACTCGCTTTAATGCCACGTAATTGACTTTCGCAACAAATGAAATGAGGCGCGGCCCTGAATTAATATCTTTCGTCCAGGTGGGTAATACAATGCTAGTCGCTGGGTTGTTGGAGCACCATGATGAAGTAATCGTCCTGCGGACACAGCATCACCTCGTGCAGGAGCGTCCGCAGCCGCAGGAAGGTGAATTCATTGGTGGCGTCCAGATCCAGGACCACCTGACGTGCCTTTTCCCGCAGGGTCTGCATCAGGGCCGCGTAGTGCAGCGTCAAGTTGTACTCCAAGGTGGTCTTGATCGGTATTCCATCGTTGTCCACCACGACAATACCGACGACGTTCTTCAAGGCCTGGAAACGTTTCAACAATTCCTCCACTTCGGCAGACATTCTTAATTGTTTTTTTTGTATTTTTTGTAATGTTTTTTAGCGTGAAAATGTAAGTGCTTGTTGTGTTTTCAATTTTAACAAACATCAACTACAATTTCAGGGCCTACCGTTGGACAATAGCCGCTTGTTTGAATTGATTTCCAATTAAAATCATAATAGTGCTCGGTGTATAGTATTTTTGCCCGGGTCTGCTGTCACTCGGATTGTTCATTTCATCTGCCAGTTTAACGAGTCGATACAAGTTTTATGATGCCCGGCATAATCCCGGGAACTTGGACTGCCTTCGCCGTCGTTGTAGCCGTAAATAAGCATTCAAGTTGGCAACAATGCCGGATGTCGGACTGGAAAACTTTTCGCTTTTGTGGATGGCAGAAGTACGGAAAATTAATTGAATGCTGTTGATGCTGCCAATGCAGACGGCGATGCCCCCTGCTTCCTGCCCCTTCGCCCTTAGCACTCCACTCGAAATGCAGATGAAATGTGTTTGCATCAACTTTTTGGGGAAAGAAGGGGTAGGGCGGGCGGGGCATTGCGGAAATTATGCCACTCTTCCGGCTCGCCTCGAACTCCGGCGGACAAAAGCCGGCTTGGACCGCACCGGACTACGGCCGGACCCAGGCCGGAGTTGTTATGAAAAAGAGTGTAAAATTGTTCACTTTTTAAATTAATTAAAAGTCTTAAAACTCATAATGAAATTACTCAAATGGGCAGACGAAAACGCAGACATCCAGGCAGGACAGCCGGACAGGACTGCAGGGATGGTCATAAAAAGGATTCGGGGCGGTGCACATGCAAATTCCTGGCCAGACTTGAGGGAAATTAAGCTTCTGTGCTCGTCTTCTGGCTTCTGGCTGGAAGGGAAATTCATTTGGTAATTAAATCAATGTCCATGTGAAAAACCTCAAATGCAATTTGTCATGCAATGCCGGAGAAGTCAAAAATAGGGAAAATACTCTATACCACTAACCTTGTAACTGGGTTGGAAAAATGTGGAAAAGAGGCTTTTCATTTTATTGCATTTGTGCTAAATAAATATTTGGCTTTACTCGCCGACCAACTGCAACATGAAAAATAATCAAAATAAGCCAATTGGAATGCAACAGATGCCGGCGAGTCCTTGATCCTGTTTTAGATGTGCACACGAAACTGAAATATTTACAAATGTTGTTTGCAATTTATGCAACCTGCAAGCACTCGCATTTTATTAGTTACAAAGTTACGGCGGAAAAACAAAACCCTTTTTTCACTTTAGAATGCAATTTTGCAGCTCTGATGATGATTTACACCAACATTCTGGTAGTTTTTGAAATGGGAAATGGAATGCGCCACATTTAATTTGATATTTATTTTGAAAAGTTTGGCTGTCCCCTCCTTTATTCCTATTATTCGTTGTTTATTTATTTATATTTATTAAATTGCTCGTTTGCCTGTAATATTTTGTTATTAAAAATACTTTAATGTTTATTAAACTCTTCGCAAATAAATATATGAAATCTGCCTGTTTATTTCAATAATTTTCGACTCATGTAATGAATGTGTAATTAATCGCAAATTAATTGATTTTTTTTTAAATAAATATGCTTGGGCATTTTTATCATCATCATCTGTCCGGATTTCCTCTGTTTTGTCACCTCTCGTTTCCTGGCCTGCATCTGTAGTATTTAATGAAGAATAATTAATTTATCATGGAATCATTGAGCATATTTACAAATTTCTGCAAATATTACATCCATTCCGCACGGTGTTAATGATATCACGTTCCTGCCCATATAGTAAGGAGAGTCCTTCCATTCGCCGGAGAAGTCCTATTTAAAGTGGCAAATTCGACTAAATGAATTATGAGCCGGGCCAAGTTAATGAGAATTGGATTTAATTGGTAATTAGCAGGGAGTACACACGCACACATGCTCAGATTATAATAGCAGCTACATTTCCCTTCGTCCTGGCCAAAATGTAAATTATGATTGAGCATTGCAGGAGGTGTTGTCTGTACGTGACTGCTTTGTTCTTTATTCAATTATAATTAATGACGTGTGCGTAAGCCTAGGTTTGCTAAAGGAAACATGGAGTACATTTATCCTCAGGACAAAAATTAAACAATTTGTAATTAAATTTATTGTAAAAGCAAATGTTCAATTACTGTGTGAGGAAAATAAGAAAATGGAAATATTAAAGTATTCACAGATTCTATTGTATTGTATTACTTTATATAATATATAGTTTATTGGTTGTTATAAAATTGTCTCTCATTTATAAAGTTAACTTCTAACTAAACAGCTATTACTATAACAATATCATTTTACAAAATACTCTCTTTTCGCAGACACCACAAAGTAGGCCTTGATTATTTTTTTTCAATGACAATCCAAATGGATTTAAATCTTTATTTTCATTTCATGTGGGATTCCCTTACTGTCGCAAAAGGGAGAAACCAGTTTCGATAGGCGCAAATAATTTCCTTTGAGCAAGGTTAATCATTAAATTCCCAGTAGGCGCGCTTGAACCTTTTGAGAGTATCACCTGATTTAAGCGGGAATCCCACCTGAAGTCTGACTTGGATAAGACACCAAAATCGCTTCCTGCCGGCGCCTACAATGGAATCTGATTTAGAGGGACTTAAGACGGGTCCTTAAATAAAAGACTCCCGAATGTCGGCGAACCGGCAAAGGTGTGACACTTTTCATTTAAGCAAAAAGTGCCGGAGGTTACCATTTTAAATTAAATATCGCATGGGCCTTGGTGCGAGCAGCCTTCGGGCCGAGATAAATGCGTAAACACGATATCCCACCGGCTTCAAGGATGTTTCCCGCCTGGCTGCCTGGGTTGCTCCTGGGGCTGCCTGCGAAAGTGTTTGTTTGTCTGCACCTGTCGCCTTTTTGTTGTGCTTTTTAGTATTTTATTACATTTCTCTGTTTGCATATATACTCACTCTCCAACGAATGTGTGAATGAGTGGGCGAGTGTGTGCATATTTTTTTGATGAGCCAGCAATGGCTTTTGAACCTATCTCATCTTGATAAATGAAATGAGTATTTTGCTGTGCGAAAATCCTTGTAAATCGTTGAAACTGGAATGCTGCCATAGGGAAAATGTAAAAAAAGATTTTCAATAAACACAAGTATATAAATAATTGGATATATTTTAGCTATTTATAAATAATAATTATTAAATTTGTAATGACTTAAAATCCCTTTAAAAATGGTAATAAAGTTGTAGTAATCAAAGTTAGCCATGACTTTACAGTTCTCTCTGTTTATTTAATCATTTTATAAATTATTTTCCTTTGAAATTTCATCCTGTATCTTTGCTTCTGCCTGTCTCTGGCACTTTTATCCCTGTCAATTATGTATTAACCGTTTCTGGCGATTACAGGCCACTTTCCTTTCAGTGAGCCCTCCTTCTCCACTTACTATTACGTAGCAGACGGACCCAAAGCATTTGCTTATCAAAGTGTAAAACTTCTATCATATTTAACGGCAAAAAAGGTCAACAAAGAGGGAAATAGAAGAGAGGAAAAAACCTTGACATCACCTTTTTCAATCAACTAAAAAGTGTCTTGTTCGCCGCCCGAAACCCCACCATCACCACCACCACCACCACTGACTCAATAAGCCGGCATTTTATTTGCATTTTTTCGTCACTTGCTCGGCGTCCGTCCCAAAGGCGGGCTGTCGTCATTTCTGCCGCTTCGTTGGGTTGCCAGCCGAGTTTTTCACTTTGTGCCCTCAGCATTGGAGGCAACATCTTCAGTCAGGGGGCATCCAGGGGTGTGCTCCCGCCCGGTGGGTGGGTGCCAGTGGGTGGCAGCATCGGCGGCAGCAAATTCATCATCGTCTCAGCACGCGTCTGTCAGCCGCGCTAAGGATACAATAAATGTCTTTCGTGGTCGCCCATCCCGCCGACATCCTGTCCCTGCCCTGATGTGTCCTGATGGCCTTGCCGGCACGGCGAGAGAAAATATATACAAATTTTAAATATTCTAATCCTTATCCGCATAAAGTTTGCTTAAGGAAATTGTATATTGCTGGGAAAGATCCTTACAGATTCTCAGAAAAAAAATGTTTATATCTAACTACCAAAGAATCCTTATAGATATCTGTTTTTTACCGTGTAATCTTCAGTCTGTCTACTGCCAGGACACCCTATACCGGTGTGTGTGTTTTCGGTCCTGAGTGAAATACTCTGTCGGATTAATATGCAGTAGCGCTTTGCATTTTTTCATAGCCTTCCCTTTGGTTTGTATCGTCATTTTCCGTTGCTGTTGGTTTATTCATTTGGCTTTCCCCGCTTTCTTTTTTGTATCCTTCCTATATATACTTTCATACCTATATATATATGTTTCTTTTTTTGGTCTTGCCTCTTAGCCCTGAGGCTCAGGTGCACTTTGGGGATAACAAATTAAACAACTTTATGCAAGTGGAGCTGAATAAATTGCGCCAGATCTCAGAGTAAGGTTTCAGGATTTGCTTTGTTTTCTACTTATTTAAGAATATTTAATATGAAACATAAAAAGGGTTTTGATGGGATTATGCTGGAATATGAAGGATTAATAAGTTGTAATCGGATTACCGGGTCTGCAGTTCCTAAAAAAAATACCTAAAAAAATAAAACGGTATGATTTGTTGTTGTCTTTTATTGATTCCTGTTTGTTTACATATTTAATGCAATTATGTTTATAATGTAGAGTGTAAGCTATTGTTACTTCTTGTTAATTCGAATTTAAGCCTTGGGTTCCTTAGGCTTGCCGTAGAGCTTGGTGAACTCTGGATACTCGACCTGGCTGATGTTGCGCAGCTCGGCAAAGGCCTGCTTGGCCACCCAGTGGATGACGGGGCTGTTCCACTCCTTCAGGACGTGTTGGTACTTCTTGTCACCGGTCTTCTTGCCGGCAATCACCTGCTTGTAGTTGTACCAGAGGTAGATCACGCAGCGCATCTTGTAGACCCACAGGTGATTGGGCACACTGCGGATCAAATCCTGTAGCTGGGCCACCATCTCCATGGGCATGTTGCCCAGAATGATGTTATTCATAAGGCCGTAGATGACCCGAAAGTTGCCCAGATAGTTGTTACGATTCTTGGTCAGTGCGATCAGGGCCGAGTTGATCATGCCGCCAAAGTTTAAAGTGCCGCCCGGCGGCATGAAGTTATACTTGACATTGAAGTCCTCGAACTTGACCAATTCCTCGTCGATGTCCAAGTTGATGTTGTGGAAATCCTTCCACCAGCCATCCCAGTTGCGATACATTCGGGCACGATAGACCTTGGTCAACTCCTTTGTGATATCCTCGCGGAAGCGGTAGAGGGAGAAGCGCTTTCCCCTCCCTTCCTCAAACTCGCTGACTTCCACCGACTCGACGTAGACATGCTCCACGAACTTTCGATCCTTGCCCTTCTTTAGGGAAATGCGATAAGGGGGACTTTTCTTCATGAAACGAGCGAGGAAGGACTTCGATTCTGGCTGCGGCAGTTGGTCCAATCCGTTGGTGACATAAGGCAATTTGTACCCTCCAATATGGAAGACTTTGTCAGTAATTTCTGGAACAGCAAGAGGACGAGCAGTAGCGCGAGGGCTTGGATCGCGACGCCGCTTTCTAGACACTTCTGCTGGCGGCTCATTTGGCTGCCATTGGTCAATGTTTTGGCCTCTCTGTCCCGAATACTCTCGGGAATTTATCTCGCGACTGGGATAATTAAACGACTGGGAAGACTCAACGAAATTAGAATCTCCGCGACGAGCCTCGGCGAGGCTGTTATAGCCACCAGAAGAGAAACTGTCTGGACTGGGAAATTCATTGATGTTACGAAAAATGACTTCCTGTTCCTCGACGCGGCGGAAATCATTTGAAGCAAAGCGCTCCGGTCGCACAAAAGCGTCGTTGTCATACTCCGACTCGCGACGGGACGGCTGAAAATCCATAAGGGTCTCGATATTGGGGGAAATCTCGCGGCGACGCTGGGGGAGGTTCCAGTTCAGTTCCTCCGGCGGTGGCGGCGGCGGCGGATTTGATTCCACGAATATTCCCGGTCCACCGGAAATATTGTGATTCCACATACGCCGATCGTTCCACTCGTCGAGTACTTCACCGAGGGAGCGTCTGGCCATCTCGGTACTATTGAATTTCTCTCCCAAACGCTGCTTGATATTCCTTCCAATAGCCCTGGGCGTAGATATGCCAAGCGGTAAGTTCTGGAAAAAAAAACACTTATTAACACATCCTAATCTCTTACCGGTGAAACTCACGCGCGACACTATGGGCGAAGACAGAATCGAATGCGAAGGCATTTTCACAACTTTTTGACTTTGGAAAAGTAAAATAATATTAATTATTTTAAGGAGCTCGTTCAACCGTCTGCAATCGAAGTCAAATGGAAAAGAAAAGGCACATGGAATAGCTCATGTCATTAGCTTATGAACTGCAAAATCACAGCCTGCTATATACTCATACAAAAGTAGTCCTTTTACACTAATGTACGTTACCTATCGATATCGAAGGAAACGCAAAAACGTAGAATGGGTGTTTTTACTGCATTATTGCGTTTGTTTTTTACAGCTGCCAACATATATTTAAAAGTACAAGTAAATTGACGAAAATTAGCAATTTGAACAACGACGAAAGCCTAATATTATCAGCCATGGAGCAACAAAAGTTGAAGTTCATGGGTTTGCGGGGATGTCGATGGCAACCTTCGAGGATCTGTACAATTGCTGCGTTTGGCTTAATGGATTCCTTATCTTCTCAAGCAAGATACTTATTTTCTTCAATTCTTTTTCTTTGGAGAAGCGAATTGGGATTTTCTCGTACTCCTTGGGATCCACTATTGAATACCGCAGTATAGCAGGATTTTATTTGAATTTTGCCGTGAGGCAATCAAAAGACCTGGTTGCGAGTATTCATCAAGATTCCTTACCAATGAGTGGAATAACGGAATCCGTTGAATTTGAAGAACTTGGAGAGGAAATACAAACAAAGGTGCTAAAAGCATGGAGCACGCGTTGAGCCTACATTTTCTAGCTGGAACCATTAAATAAATAATTATTTTATTAAGTATACGTAGGAGTTCTTCAGAACTCCACTGAATTATGCAATATTCTTTGTCCAGAGCTCCAGAAATGCAATCCAGAAGTCCCCAAGAGTGCATTGATCCATGTTTTTTTTTGATTTGGTGGTGCTACTTGTACGATAGTCCGAAAATAGAGTTGTTATCGAAAAAACGGGTGTTAACAAACGTAACTTGGACGCAACTTGGACGCACCTTTTTCCCACCTCTAGGCCCCTATGCAAAACCTATTTAAAAAAAAAACTACGTTTGCTTTAATAACGCAAAAACGCAGCCTAGTGTAAATGGGGCCTGAACTATAGTTTCCACTTCCTCAGAACGATCAAAGCAGTCCTGAAACCGGAATATAAAAAGTAGAGCATGCCATGGCCTTAACTTTAAGTACAAACCATTCGTTCCGTAAGCATTTTCATTTCCAATCAGACCTCTGAAGCAGCACGAACAAAATTTTGTCATTTTTCTCTGTAAATTTATATAATTCCAAAGTAGTCACTTTTTTACCAAAAAAAAACAGACAATGGAAACCGTTTACATAAGTGGAATGTTCGTATCAATCTTCTTTCACTGCATGGATCTATTCTTTTGTCCTAGAGAGCCAAGCGCAGACAGTGTGTTGTTCATAATTGTGGCCACTATGTTCCTGCACAAATTGAAAATTGAGAACGACGTCAAGGACTCCCAAAGTACAATGGACATGATTACCGAGTGTCTGACCATTTGCCTGTTTTTGCAAGTGCTCCTTCTAATCGTTTGGCTTCCCATTCACGAAGTTTTCCAGATCCTGGTGGATTCTGTAACCACTCCACATTCCAACGTCTTTCGGTTAGAGGTACGTGATGTGATCAAGGATTATGGAGCGTCTCTGTGCGTCCTGGCCATTGAATTTGCAGTGATTCTCAAGGTATTCGGTATCGATGATGTTCAAAGACTCTACGGGACCGAGGACGACTTAGTCTCGGACAGCGTCCTCTCACTTGTGGCACGACAAATGAAGATTGTGCAGCGCAGGGAGAAGCGAATGCGCCCATACTTCGTGTAAAAATGATCTCTTTGGCAATATGTGTAGGAAGAAATAAATTTCGGCCAATAACTACTAGTTTCCTCTTTAAGATTTTATATATTTCGCTTGGCAATCCCTTTCATCTTGAAGAAACCCCAGCATATTGTTTTCCAAGCTTTGCTCCATTGGACGTGATAAACTTGCAGTAATAATTTATTGCAATCACTCAACTCAACGGCCACGTCAATGGCGAATGAAAAATCCAAAAAGGAACACGGAAAGCCCCACCCGGTCTCGTGCAATATTTTAAATTGCATCCCAAGGGATGATAAAAAGTGGAGGGCCAAACATTCCAATAAAATGTGCCGCACATTCGACACACGTCGCGACAACGAATGGGCAAAAAATTGAAATAAATAAGATATAAAATGGTGGCACAAACACACAGAACGCTGGAACCACTGGAGGATGGGGAAGGCAACAATTTATGCATCTCCGATATATGTCCGCATATAGACGCAGACATATATTTACGACTCCCCGTTCGATGCGATAAGTGTGTTTATTTGAGCTTGCCCAATGCAATATTTACAATGCAGCGACACCAATCTCGGGGCATATCCGCGGGCACACACGGCGTATGTGGAATGTCGCCAATGATTGCTATCAGGGAGGATAGAGCACAGAGGGACCGCCTTGTTTGCTGACTCAAACGATACTGCTCGACCACGCCCCCCAATGACTATGGGCGCAATTAAAGCAAACAGCCAGGGGAAACTAATCTCGAGCGGCTCGTAAATTCCAAGCGGGCATTCCTGTGGGACACCCAAGGATGTCGAGGATGTGCCCCACACTCAGCAATCCTCCACTATGTGCCGTTCCCTCGGTTTCATAGCCCTGCACGAAATCTGCGACGCCGGCGGAATGACTAAGCTGCCTTTCTAATTCCTTCACTGTTTGTTTACGCTGCCAGCGAATCCGAAGGATACCCCCGGCAAAGAAGTGGCCATCGCATGTGGCCCTGGATCTGGAAGCTGCTGAAGTGCCAGATGCTGCGAGAACGGCATGCAGAGGCAGCGCCATTTGCATATTAATTAAATGTCAAAAGGGTAACGGCAGCAGGCACTTTGTGCCGGCTTCCAATTAAATTGACTTGCGATGCGGATGTAGATGCGAATGTGGATGTGGACGTGGTCTGCGTCCAATCAAGGTCAAGTGAAAGATCGAGGTTGATGGAGAAAATACGGAGGAAAAACTAAGGAAATTAATTAGAAATATTCCGTTTTTAAATGAATTTTTTAATTTAAGAGTAAAAATAAGTTAAAAATTGTTAACTTTTGATACAAAGTGCACTTGGTTCGTGTAAATAAAAAGAAGGTTACTTCGTACAACTGCAACGGGATGCCACAATTATTACTGACCAAAAATTGTGTAACCCTAACTGCATCAGCTCCTTTTCCCATTTTCAGCTCGTTTTCCAGACTCGAAATGAAAATGCCATAACCCGCTTATGACGCACTGCTGACGGGACAAGAAGCCAAAAGGATGAGGATGAGCTTGAGCTGAAAAGAGATGGAGATGGGCATGAGGACTGGGATGAGGATTCAGCCTGACAACGACAAGTGACATTTTGCGTCAATGGCCAAAAGAGAGGTTTCACTATTCCTGTGTTGGAGCCCAAAACCAAAAGCTGGTCGGTCCGATTCTAATTGGCGTATGCACACAGGACAATTGAAAGTCTGGGCACACATACATGGTTCTTTCCAATTTTCCTCTTTTCCCAGGTAAATGTGTAAGGAGCCCTGCTTTTTCATACTGCAAATATGATTACCAAAACCTGTGCTGCCGAAAAGTACTCTGAGTTAAACTTTGATGTCTCATTTCAGTTAACGTTTATTCTTTGGATGAATTCAACAACTAATCACCATACCAGACCGGGTGCCACGCAGCTCAGATGTCAATTAAGTGATGAAAATTCCTTATTTTCCCACAAGACACAGCCCTAACCCCATCTTGCCGCCTAGTCTAGAGTCTCTGGTTTCTGGTAATTTGCCTGGCAAATGTCTGCCGGAGTCAAAAGCCAGAACTTGGCAACCGCAGGAGCGGCAACTCGAGCAGCTGTCAAAACCTATAGACGATATGAAGTGGATACATCACTGCCTCCGAGTCCTGGCAACTGTTTGGGCTGAGGGCTGGGAGTGGATACAGGATATAGAGTGATAAGGACACAGTGGGAGCGAGTAATGGCAAAGGGATTTGCCCAGATGGAACCCAGACTGCATTCCACACATGCTGCGGCTGGAAAGATATGCAAATCTTTTGCGTAGCTGGAAATGTCAAGTGAAAATTGGTAGCAGGAAATTAGCACGCAAATTACGACAAAACCGAAGTCGAAAATGGTGTAAATATATGTATATGTAAATACTACTGCAGGGTACAGATTTACATGTGTTCATTAAGAATTAAGACTAGGTTTCTTGCAGTGTGCTTTACTTATTTTAATAAGACCCAACCCTTGCCGAATTGCTTTATTTCTGTAGTATTTTTCCCACTTACGGTTTGTAATTTAGCATTTCCTCGACTGTCAGCAAATCCTGTTACTCAGCTTGAACGGCATTTTACGCTCCAGCACCTTTTCGCAGAAATTCCTTCGCATGTCGGGGCTGCACTTAAAACGATTTTCAATCGCCAGTCGATCGCAAATAAGTCAAGCGAAGTGACCTTTCCGACTGAACTTGAATAAATCGCATAATGGCAATATGGCCAAGAGCAGTGGTCCGAAAACGGGTTTACTGCCAATTGTTCACTCTTAGCAACTGGAATATAACAACGCCCAGTCTCCTCTCACTCAGCACGCCAAAAAAGTATGCTAAACACTTGACAAAATGTTTTTGTGGAAAATCAAATTATCAGCAAATTTATTTAATGCATAACACCGGGGACGACCCCCGGGGCCACCGCAAACAAGAACAAAAATATAAATATATTGGCCAAAATAAATACGCTTTACACGCGCAATTAGCGATACTCCGGGGCAAACGCAAAAGCGACCAGAAAAGCCATTGGAAATTAATCGAAATCAATGGCAATTTTCCGCGGTATTTTCGGTTGATTTTTCCACTGAAAAGTTTGGTGTGTGTCGCCCCAATAACCGAAAATTGGCGTCGACAATGCTAAACCGCAGATGCTTTCTGTTTTGTGCAACATAAATGTGTATCAATGGGCCATTATCATGCTAATGGCAAATTCTTTCGCCCGACCATAAACCAAAATAAACTATTTTGACTTTGAGGCTCTATATGTGCTCCCACCTGAACTTAAATTGGCAAATCAATTTAACATATAAACGCCTACGAGGGCGAACCAGAAACTTTTCAAGTACCGAGGGCTCAAGCACATTTAATTTAGCATAAGAGCCAAGTTTAGAAGTTTCGCAGGACGAAGAACATGGCAGCAAGTATTTTGGAAGCCACATTTTGTTTGCGTATTTGCCCCCCGTCGAAAATTCGAAATTCAGGCAGCCCGACTTGATGAACTGTAAATGAACTTTGTGTTTGAATTCGATTTAGTTTTATTGCAACATGCTTGAACAGCACTCCATCCAGGACTCCCTTGGACAGGACTCCGACATGTGTTTGCCAAGAGAGAGAGTGAGTATCCTGCCTGGGTTGCATACCGAAAGTTGGGGCATTAAATAGCAGCAGCTGCAATTTGTGGCCGATGATACGTCCAATGTACACATAATATTGCAGCTTACAGGATTGTGAATGCAATATTGGGTTGTTCGACAATGTTGGGAGCATTGTCTACTCCAAGAACACATAGTATTCCAAGGCATGAAAAAAAGGCGTATACGTAATTTCAAGGAGACTGATATAAAACCAAAAAATAAAGTTTAACAAATCAAAAGCCATTTAGCTTGTGCCATTAGGTACAATATAAAAAATACAACATAAATACGAGAATAATGTGATAATTCATGGCATACTTTTTCGCAGAATTGATGCACTCTTAACTTTATCCATTTCATTAATTAATACCTACATATGTAAAGGTCGTGTCAAGAATTTTAAAATCGATTAAATCTAATCATTGATGTGTATTTGTTAAAAATAACGAACTACTATACATTTTTATTACATTTTACATATACTTTTTCAATAAAGTATTTTCCAGAGCCAAGTTTTAGGCGTTGTTTCTAAAGTGAAAGGAGTGTACAAGGCAATCTATACATATATTTAAGTAAAGTTGATATTGCTTAATACTCTTGCAAATTTAGCTTATTTCTTTCAATGGTGTATGTTAAAATATTTATTATAGTTAAAGTCACTTTTAAAATGCCACACTGCGTATGCGTGATATATGTAAATAAAGCCATCAAAATGAAATCACAAAATGCAAACAGCTGTCATTGCCAGCAGTCATGGGAATTAAATGACGCACACCGTTTGCAGTTATGTGCTTTTATAAATTTCCCACTTAATATGCACGACAATCGAACCGATTTTAACACAACCGACAAATGAAGACAGACGAGCTGACAATTAATCCTGCAATCGGGCGGGAATTTTATTTCCCCCTTCGAAACTATATACAAATATAATTCGTATAAAACTTATCGGTCAAAAGCATACCCCAGCTTCATCCGCATCAACTTCACTTTTTATTTACATATCCATTAAGTCAACACGGCGCAAAGAGAGCAAGCAAGGAAAAGCCCTCCTTCAGCGAACAAAAAAAAAAAAAAAGAAAAGCAATGAAAAAAACGAGGTGGAAAATTTACTGAAACAAAGTAAACACGAATTTGCAATTTGGTATAAAATTTCCACTGCGACCGCTGCACAAATTGCTAATTCGCTGAAAACTTCGAGTTGACACAAGAAATTTGTGTGAATACATTTTTTATGCGCCTCCTCTGGACGCTGAAAGTCACCAAGAGAGAAAGAAGGACAGATAGAGAGAGAGAGAGAGAGATTCAAATAAAAAGAGATAGCAAGTGCTAAGTCAACAGCTAGGGAAACCCAAGAGTGGCTGAATTTTCACTAGATGATTTCCGCTTTCCTTTAGGGTACATTGATTTATTTGTTGAGTTCTTATTTCATTAATAATTGTTTTTTTTTTTTTTTATTTTAATATGGTATGCACAAAAAATCCCCTAAATTTCGTATAGAGAATTATTGTATCTTAAATTGTATGCCAGGTAATACAAACTAAGCTCTTCCAAAACAATGACAAGCAATAGTGATATGTTCCTGACAGACTAAAGAAAAGTTTTCCTAGACTTTTAACAAGAGGATTTTATGCCTGTTTCTTAGATGTTATTATTTATTCAAACTGATAAGAGTTGTGACGAATACCTGTAGCTACGTTTACTCTTTAAGATAAGGTATTTTTTATCGTCAACATAATTAGAATCTTATTTATTTTGATAGCAGTTACTACAGAATGTTCCCATAAACCTCTGGGGGAAGCGTGACTAACGATTTATTGGATTTCCCCCTCCCTTTGCGGCCCACTATTTGTACTTGTGAATGAAATCAGTTGTTATCTGTTCGTTTACGTTTCGCTATGTTGGTCTTATCAAAATCAAAGCAAATCGAGTCAAAGCGTTGACATTCTGTAAATATTTGCCTGGCACTCGACAACGAGTGGCAACTCAAAGAGGCTGTCGACTACGGAAGCCCGGTAGGTTGTTTGCTCTTACTTGATAATCCACAGGGGATGCTGAAAGGGTATTCCTCCGAAATACGGCAGCTTGGCCAGCTGCAGCGCATAAATCACAAAGAAAATGCATTTATCTTGAGCCACTGATGCATTGGTTGTTATTAATACATGCGATTGATAAATAACCAAGCACTAAATTAAAAGTGTCAACCGAGGGAAGCTTATTCCCTTCTCTCTCTGGCGGATTTTCGACAACAAAGCATTTGACATTAGTTGAGATTTTCAATGCTTTCTTCTCACTCTCTCCCCCCTTTGGCTTTCCTCGGCGCTGAAAACGTGTCAAATGGAGCGGGAAAATCGAGAGAGCGGGGAAATAGAAAGCAGATTGGCTCGGTGCAGCCATAGAAAGGCATCCACATCATTACCATGACGCCGGGTCTAAACTGTTTGCAGCTCGGCACTTGGTCAAACTCTCGGGTACAAAGTTCGCCAAATTGCAAAATGCCAAGCGAGAGGCAGAAAATTCGCAAAAAATATAATGGAAAAGGGCAGCGTTGAAAGAATCGTTTTAAATGCCCCTCAAGGTCCGTTTCTGAGTGGCTTTTCGATATGATTTTCCCTCATGCACGTTTTACGTGTTACGCATTTATGTTAAACGTCTATTTTTACATTTTAATTAGATAACAACCATAACCCAGACAAGCTGAGCCCAGCGGTGGCGCCAGTTCAAAAATCAATTCTTCAAAGGTTTGACTCACGAGGAAATTTTGCTTTGGAAAAAATTACAAACGAATGCAGTAGATATTGCTTGTTGGAATATAATTTATTAGCATAGAAGTGATATATTTACTTATTTATATCATCTCGGCATCACAAATTGTATGTTTAAGAACTAAATTTATAAAACAAACAATACAGAAACATAACTTTGATAAGCTGAAGCTGGTACACCCTTGATGTTTTCAAAGTTTACACCATTTTAATGATAAATTGGGTACGTATTGTGGGTAACATTTAATAATTATTTATTATTTTGGGATATTAAAGCCGACTCGGAATAAGTATTACTTTTGGCGAAATTACTGAAATATTCAAAATATTTAAATCTATAATTATTTAAAAATATTATAACTAAGCTAACATTACATTTATTTTAATTTGGAAAACTATTATGATTTAGTTTTTATAGGGCTAATAAATCTGCATACTGAATTTCATTTGATTTTAAATTAATTAGTTTTGGGTTTTGTTTTACAATTTTACTCTAAAAAAATTTTTACAAAATTTGTAAATTTTTGTTTTCTACCATACATTTATAGGGTCGGAAATGACTCCTTGGATTGACTTGTCTATTAATGCTGATCAATAATATACATGGTTTATAGTAATACTAAGATTCCCTCAAAAAAACTAGACTGTCAAAAAGCAAACTCAATTTTTTAAATAAATAATACAATCTTTTTAAAGAAATCTTTCCCTTAAAAATGTACATGTCTTGCTTAGTGACAGTCTTTACATTTATCTTTATTGACAAAAGTGATAAATTTATAAAATATTGATGTATATCTCCCTCTAAGCAATATTCACTGTACTTCACTACGATCAAGGTCTTGAGAGTAAGGTAACAATTATAGTTAAGTTCCAGGCACCGATTTCACCATTAATTTTGACTCATGGGAATTGTTGTGCAAAAAAGTACAAACAGAAATACCTCCCAGTCACACCCACCCACTGTCATAATTGCTTGATACCTTGAGAGAAGGTCGGTAAATATTGCAAAAAGCACTGCCCTACTTTGATCTACAATTATGACTCAGGACACATGGAAGAATATGGATGTGGATATGGCTTTCAATTCGAGCTATTATCTGTCGCCGGAGGTCTGTAAACAAAAAAGTCAAAGAACGTGCATGAATGCAAGTTCATTTTCCTAACTTCAATAAATTAATAAAAAGAAGCCGCTTGTTGCGTAAAAACTTCGGCCTGTAATTTGTATTTATTATAAGTAATAAAGACAAAATATTTTATTAAGTTTACTTTTTGCTTCTGTGTAATATTTAAAACCTTTTTAACCCGTTCACTATTATTTTGAGCAGTTTACTCTATGATGCCGCCAAGTCAGCGCCTGTCCCTACCCGTTTCCGTGTCACTTCCCTTTGGGAGCTAAGCCGAAGCTCGCCTCAACTGTTGAATTCAATAACGACACCTGATCCAGATCCCAGTTGGGCAAACAAGGGCATTAGAAAGTGGGTCTGCCTGGGAGGCGGTAGGTAGCAGGCGGCAGAGCAGCGAATCGTGGCAAAACTTTGGCCGGGAGAAGGGCAAAACTTATTTGCTTCGAAATTACGTGTCGCCAAAGTTGGCCGAGGCGACATTATACAATTTATATGCACGTATTGCGCTCTATCCAAGATGAAATGTCGAGGCTGCGGCTGAAGCCCAGGCTGAACCTCCTGGCTGCTCATCAACATCATCAACGAGAATGTAATTACATTTTCCCGATTCATGACAGTTTTGCATAACCAAGCGCCCCGCTTCCTGCCACCGCCTCCTGTCTGGGATATTGCGTTCATTAATGAGGCAGGCGCGAGAGTGGCAGCCACAAAAGCCGATCCAAGGATATGGGGTTCAGGAATCTGGACTTGGCAATCTCCGGGTCGGGCTGACTTGTGGGTTAACCATCAAGGAAACTCTATTTAAAATCTATTTAAAAATCAGCGCTCTCTCCTCGTCATTATAAAGGATATTCATGAAAGGCAAAAGGGGCGCGAGTTCATTAGATGCTAAAATAAAAGTATGTGTAGGGGACTTTTATTATGTGAAATGTTAATTATTTTACACAGTCACACCCATGGGGGAATTATGAATGCGCAAAGACGTAAAGTGATAAAGAATCAGTCGCCCCAGAATTTCAAGTTTGTCTAGTATAAAACGCCTGTTGATATTTTCTGAGTTTTCTTAATTAGCTGCTGATTACAGTATAATATAATATATATATTTCATTAATTTATATATATACTAAAGTAACATCTCCGCCTTGAACTTGAAATCTTCATTGATTTGGTATACGTGCTAAGCCACACCTGCGCGAACTTTTAAAGTTTTCAAAAGGTATTGGTATAATATATGGGTTTTCCTTAAGTTTTAATAACAACTTGAACTTCAAAATAGTTTTATGTTTTTTTTACCACTTTTTTTTATCAACCAGCAGAATCCTCACTGCTACTCAAAAAGCCCAGTTCCAATATTTACGCTGTTTTATCTTTGGCAATGATTCGCGTCACATTAACTTTATTTTAAATAGCTTCAAGCCCAAATTGCCGGCGCGTCACGCCCGGGGATTAGTCAGCCTTTGTCGGTTTGTCGGAACCCCACAATTGCGACTGTTCACCGAGTTCCGTCCAGTTGGCATGGCGGAAAATCAACTGATAAGGAAATCTGGGCAGGTCTCATAAAAGCCGTTGCTGAGCCCCAGACGACTTCAGTTTCCACCGACAAGTGCCAGTGCCCACATATTTGTAAATTTAAATAAAAGCAAGCATAAACTATTTTAAGTGAGCAATTAACGATAAAACTAAGTGAATTCAAACCAAAAGCGAAACAGAAAATTAGAAAGATGAGTGTTCAACAAGTAAGGATAAACGATTTCTAAAGAAGGATGTTGTTCTTAAAAAGTATTCATTCATTTCTACAGTTTTCATAAGAAGTAAAAACCGATTTCGTTTAATTGAAAAATGTCAGGAATTAATTAATCAATTATATGATAAAACAAAAAAATAATAATTAAAAGAAAGCAGGGAAGAATAAATTTAAACCAAATGTATTTTGTGCTGAACTAAATAAATAGTTAAAAAAAAGTTTATAAATGGTTCCAAGAAACTATCCCATAATAATTAAATTTCTATGAAAGTAAGTCCTGCAAATTCTTCAAAATTCTATATTTTTCAGTTCGAGCAGGAAGTTCTCGATGCCCACAATAAATATCGAGCTATGCACGGTGCCGAGCCTTTAAAGCTTAGTCCCGAACTGAATGATTTGGCCACTGAATGGGCCAAGGTAAGGGGTACTCCTATAATTCCAATAAATAAACTAAATATATATCTCAAATTCTTATTGTTTAGTATTTGTTGGCCAGAAATTGCATGCAGCATCGCCAAAATAGTGGATATGGTGAAAATATATACATGGCTTCCGGTGGAAATCTAGGAGGTGCCGATGCAGTTAGATCCTGGTACGAAGAAATCTCTGCATACCAATGGCACTGCCCCTCGTTTCAATTCAACACAGGACACTTCACTCAGGTTGTGTGGAAGGGCTCGACTGAGCTGGGAGTCGGTTTTGCAAAACGGTAAGTCAGACTTCTATCCTCAAGATAAATCAGAAATTACTTTAGATTTTTTCAGTGGAAATACCATCTTTGTGGTGTGCAACTATAATCCGCCTGGCAACTACAACAACATGTATCGCGAGAATGTGGCTCCTAGAATTCATTGAAAAAAAGAGCTAACTTATAAATAATATTCCAAAGAGAAAATACCAAGACAGAACCAAGTTCAGAATTTATGTCCGCTTACATTCCTTACAAAGAAACAGCATCAACATGAGGCCAAAGAAACAAGAATGCTTATAAAATCAAAATATATATATAAAGGAAAAAAAGATATATATAATAGATCTATTTGAGATATTAAGCAATATTTGTTTAGCAAACTTTTAAAATTTAAAAAATGTCCTTGAAGCTTTCTTAATCTATGAATTATTTATTTTTTTTAGATATTCCCGAGATCATTGAATACAAATTTAAATTTTCAGCATCTCTTAATAGGTCTTATTGAAGAAAGATATTCTATTAAATCGAAACCATGTCAATAATAATAATAATTTCTAACTTTGTTATTTTAATGGTAAATATATATAATTATAGAATTGCTTTCCGTCAATACCAGGTAAACATTTAAAATTAAAATCACAATAAAAATACTCTTACCATATTTATAACAGAAGAATTGAAAGCCATTCAAATTTATTGCTTTAAACTTTTTCAATAAGATTAAATCAATACGACAATTACTATACACTTTATTTAAGATCAATTAATGTGCTGATGAATTTTAACAAACATTACAGGTGAAGTAAAAACTTGAATACATTCCCCACCCTCCCTCCAATCCTTGAATAGGCTACTTCATTTAATTACTCCTCGATGGTGCAGAGTGTGGGTCGTGGGCGAGATCCTGTGATTCCAGAGACACCGCCGGTGGAGTGTCCCTTTGTGGGTATCTTGTGAATGCTGCTTCTGCTGGTGTTCCTTACACCATCGCAGATATCAGAAGAATGGGCATAGGAACTAGATGGATTCGAGGCTGCGGATGCTGGGCCTTTTGGCCTATTGCGATGCCTCGGCTGCTGGCGATGTACGTAGATCCCGCTCCGGCGGAGTTTGCGATACAGCGAGATATACTTCCCTGCCGTCGTGGTCCTGGGAACTATGCACTGTTCACAGAAGGTGGTCTTGCTCCTGGCCGCCTCACTCAGCGGGGCGTGGCCCAGCGCTTGCAGGAAGGCCAGAACGAATGCATAGCAGTTGTGGGTCTCCTCCGCGTAACTGGCAATGGACCACCGCGCAGACTGGGCGCAAATCTATCAATGCAAGAGGGAAGGGAAGCGGAACAAAAGCTCAGGGATTAGCATACAGCTCCGGTAGGGCGACTCAACATGGACTCTATTAAATTATTTTATTTACTAGAACAAGGTTTTCAACTGAATTTATGTTTGTTGTACTTAGTATTACAATAATTAGGAAATTTTAATAAAAATATCCAAAATAAAGGACATCGAATCGCCCTAGTTTTGTACACTTTGCATTAGGAACTCAACTCACCTGCTGCAGCACCTCGTCCCAAAAGTCGTGCCACGGCTCTGGTACATCCCCCACCAGCAGGGACTGCCGCCACTCCGGCGGATTATCATCCCGGCGATGCCGCCGCAGACCAATGCGATCGAACTCCACGATGTCGCCGCCGGATGTGGTCACTGCGATATGCAAATCGGTGGCGTTGCTGTAATCGCTGCGGAAACACAACGCATCAAAAATATATATTCCTGCCATGAAAGATATTACCAGCAAACCCCCTTTCCATATACAAAAAAAAAAAACTGAAATTTTGTCGAAAAGTTGCACAAAATTTGCTTTGGTCTGACCATCGGAGATGGGTCGGGATTCTGGCTCTGGGATAAATCGAGTGAAGCCGTTTGTCGGCTTAAATTGCTTGATTTCGATAACAGGTAGGAAATAGCACGGTCTATAAAGTTTGAATTTAAATATTGTGGAGATACACAAAGTAGGAGAAGGGTTAGGTATATTTTAAACTTTCTAAAAGACCATTTATATTTTAAAGATCTTAAGTAAGTTGGAAAAAACGGAATACTGAAAAGGTTTTCTTATTAAATTTGCAACAATTTATAACTACAAACTTCACCTAAAAATCCACTTGCCTTCAACAGTTAATAAATTTCAAACTATTTAAATAAACCCCTCTGATGTGTAAAATTTAATTTAATTTCTGGTTATTCAACCAAAAAAGCTGACTAAAATCCCAGGCTCACATTTGAAAATCCTTGAAACCTTTATGGAACAAATTTAAGCCAAAACTCTCCAGATTTGTTTGAAACATTGTCCGAAACTAATAAAAGCATTTGTTTGATTTGTTCGTGGATTTGAATGTCAGCAGCTGCTGTGAATCCATGTACGTATATCCTGGCATATCCTGCCCGCTGGCCATTGTGGCCGATCCTGTTCGGGGCTACTCACTTGAGAAAATCGCCGTTGGAGGGACGCAGGACAATGGCGCACGGATGCTGTGTGGCCCGCACAAAGGGATATGGCAGACGGAAGGGCAGGAGCAGGAGGCGTGGCTTCTGTACGCCCCTGTCTAGTTCCGCCTTTGGATCCGCATCCGCTTTCGCACTCACACTCGCACTCACATCCGCATCCTCATCCGCATCGACGTCCACATCCGCGTCCAGTGGCGCATTGCAATGGGGACAAGTGTGCGGCAAAGTGAAGCAGAAAACTTTTACGTTGCAGTGATGAAAACAGAGAATACCCGGATCCGAGGTAATTGTGGTTGTACTAGTCGTTGCCAACATGGCTCCGTGGGTTGCCTATACAGAGAAAAACGATTAAATGTTCATTTTTACCCATGCAAGGTTTCAATTAGGTTGTTAATTTAATAAAGTGACGGTCTTTGAAATTGTGTTTCATTTGAAAAATGTATGCTCCTTGTTACCTTTAAGTTTTGATAAGAATTTTGTAACATAATCTGAGGCGCAATTTAAAATGATCAAAATAACAATTATTTTACAGGAACGTTTATTGGTTTTAATTTAATAAACATTTTCTTTAAGCTATTAAAATAAAAACAATGTGAAATTCATTCATTTAGTTTTAGCAAATATAAAAATAAATAACTTTTTAGATTTACTTTTTTGGTTACCAGAAATATGTATTTTCTTATTGTGCAACGAGTCCAACTCCCGGATCCTGTTTTTTGGATCCTGACTCCTGGTCTCACACTTTTCCTGCCTCCCTCTGTCCCTCTCTTCGGGTCGTCCGTTCCTGGTGCCCGTATTATAATTGATACACTTTGTCTATTGTGCCACTCGCCTCAACGCCATCCTATCCACATCGTCCTGGTCCTCGTCCCTGCGGCCTCCTGTCTTTTGGCGCTTGCGGTTTTCGGCCAGGCCTGAAACGAAACGGGACGTAACGAAAAATTCTTGTAAATAAGCCGAAACCAGGGGAAGTTGCGACCCAAAGCGGTTTGCCAGGCACATTCTATTTCTGCGGTCAAAGAGGAGCTAGAGGAGCTAGCACTGAGCTAGAACAAAAACTGGCCAGCTCTATGCGGCATTTGTCATCATTATTAGCCTGAGTCTATGTAAAAGGGTATTTAAAAGGTTTTTGGTGTTGGAGATTTGAGAGAGGAACAAATGACCTGGGAAAGTAATAAGTAGAAGGTTTTAGGAATTAAAGTGGTTTCAGTATTAGTTTTATTTTATTACTTATTAAGTCAGGACAGAACATAATTAGATAAATATTTTCAGTATGACCCTTTTTTTATTAAAATAATAATTTAATTTTAAATTTATACCCTTGGCAGATTATTGTCTTTTTAAATAATACAACCCTCTTTTGTAAAGCAGGAAAATCAATTTACAAATAATTGAACTTCCGTGTTACCTCTCAAATAGCCAGTTGACTACAAAGAAAAGTTTGCGTGTCCGAAAAATTAGTCCCCTTCAAGCCAATTAAGGCAATAACGTTGAAAGCGTCTACCAACCCTTCGTAACTGGCCCAAAAGAAATCTGTTCTAACACAAAAAGAAACCCCCACGATTGCCGCACCCTCTGCCGAGTGAGCCTCCTCAATCAATTAAAATCGTAGAAAAGCGCCGTGGAAAAGCCACCCCCGCAAGCAGTCACATGTTGGCCAGCGAAGAAAGCCGGCTGCCAGCCAAAAGCGGGCCAACACACAAAAACGTAAACAAACCGGCAAAATGCGAAACTCACCACCGGCACAAGGAAAATGAGGAAAACACACCAAAAAATCGTCGACAAACCTAAGAGATAGAGAGAGCGCTGCTAAGAGAGCCAGGGAAATTCTGGTCACCAAAGGTGGAAAATGCATAATTCACGAGTGCGGAATTTCCCCGGCTCGTCGGGAGCTCGGCTTTCACAAGGGGGACGATGGCTCGAAGGAAGCTCGAGGCGAACCAGTTGACGGCGAGCCGTGCGAGCAGACGGTCGTGTTTCAGTCGCAGTTCCTCGAGGCAAGAGTCCCGAGGCCCCATCGCACCGAACCCCATAGCAAATCATCATCATTAGTGCAACGATATATGCAGTGTTTGAGAATAATAAAAGAATAAAAACGTATAAAAACTGTGCAAGTACGAGTAAAAACGTGGCATTATCCTGACAAACCAAACCAGAGAAAGCCCTAAACCTAAAACTTAAAAAAAAAATACAAAAATCCTGTAACGAACGGTCGCCAAGTGAAGTTGTTTACAACTTGCGGTCAGGACTTTTTCGGATTTTCAGGGGTTTTTCGTGTTAGTTTGTGTGGTTTTCCGCCCTCGCCCCCAAGTCCTGTGTGTTTGTGTTGTGCTGCTGCAAAGTGGAAGACGCCATGGCAACACATTGCTAATCGATGACGTGACCAAAAACAACAAAGAATACAAAGGCAAACCACAAATTACAAAAAAAAAACAAAAAAAAAAAGAAGAGAAAACAGCGAAAACAGGACACCCCCTCTTCACACTTGGGATAACACAAGGATAATGACCATAAACTGATTTGGTATGTGGCAATCAACATTTTGACAGCAGCGAACCCTAAGAAAAAATGTGCCGTAAATTTCGGCCAAACTGATAAAACCAAAAATGTATTTTTGATGGCCAGAAGGGCGAAAGCATTTAAGCTTCTTAACTGCTCTGGCAAACCTCCTTTATTTTGCCGCATTTCAAGATCGTCAGAGATATGTATGTCTGGCAGCCGGGGGAAAGTTGACATTCCGCAAACAAGCCTCGAGAGCAACTTTGGCTATTCAGGAATTGCCAAAGGATATAAATTATTTCAACTTTTCTGCTACTCGTCTGCCACTCACTCGCTCTTAACCCAATTAGTGGGCGTGGCTTTTGGGCGAAATTAAAATGTTTACTTGGCCAACTTGCCAAAAAAAACTAAATAAAAAAATGAGGCAAACTATCCTTGCAACTTTCTATGACAGATTAAGTGGATAATTTTCTGAAATGGGTCGCTATGGGTTAAATATAATTGGAAATATAATACGTTGCGGAAAAACTTAATTTAAATTCAAACAAGGGTACTTTTATACTATTTATAGGGAGTTTTATCATGCAACTTATTATACAGTTTTAAGAAACTTATATCCTCTTTAGGAGAATGGAAAAACTGTTTGAGCCTGAACTTTTTTAATAGAAGTTTCAGCAGGCTGCAAGTTAGTAGTTTGCATAACTTCTTTCCTGTTCAAAAGGTAGATTTATTTATTTCAAAATGTAAAAGTAAAATATTTATAATGGTAATGTTTTTCATTCAAAAATACTTTAAACTAATGCAGCTCGACGCTGTGTAAGTAAAACGTTTCGTAAAACAGCGACATTTTAACACATTAAATTTGTGTTAAACAAAAATCCCCATTGCTTTGGGCCCTGAATTAACCAGATAAACAAGCAAAAGAAAATATAAAATGCCCAAAATAAATGGTTGAATTTTTTCTTCGAAACGCTGCCTTAATATTGTTGCAAAAGAAAGCGTGGAAAACAAGCAGGATAACAAATGCAATAAAGGATGTGACAACAGGCCTTGGGAGATACGAAAAGAAAGTAACCAGAGGTAGAAAGACGATAACAGCAACAATTTGGGACAAATCCAAATAAACTTTATCTTCATGTTGTTTGCCAACTTGAATTAAACACGCCCCCCAACACACATGGAAAAAATAGTGGGCGAAAATCTCAAAGAGTTGCGAGAAATGAAATTACAACTTGCATCCTCTTCCGGATTTCGTTTCTTTCTTTATTTTTATGCCAGTCACTTGGCCGGGACCTTCAAAAGGAATTGTTTGGCCAAGGCAAACACAGAAAGGGCAGCAACAAGAAAGTAGGAAAAAATTTCTGAAATCAAGTTAAGTTTACGAATTTTTAGTGCACTTTTCAAAGCAGAAAAAACACTGGGAAGAACATAAAAATAAAGAATAAGGCATTTACAGGGCAGACGGCATTTTAAAAATGCAGAAGCCGAATAAAAATAAAAATCTGGACCGTACGCTTTCCTTTTTTTTGCTTAACTTCTTTCACGCAGAGCAGGCGCAAAAATTGTGGACATAAACAATAATATATTTCCACAGAGCGAATGCGAAATACCCTGACGTTAACATAAATGAAAAGAATTTAAAAAGCTATTTTGTTTCATTCTTGAAATAAATAGTTTAGATAGTATCTCAGAATAACTAACAGAGAATAAAAATAATTTTATTATGATTTAATTAATATTTTAAGAGGTACTTCTTTTTAAATAAAAAAATGTACTAACGAATTCCTTGATTTTTTTAAATTAATTCCTTATTTGTGTTACACATTCTTTTGCATATCCTTTTCCAACTCAATTACGCTTCAAACCTATTCCCCTGCAAGGGCATTCAAGAGACAAGTGAATAATTAAGAGTGAGGAGGAACCGAGCTGCCGGGACTGGCTGCCAGTAAGTAAATTTAACGGCAACGACTGACAGTAAAAATTGCTCAAAATTTTATTGTCCTACGCTTTCCCCTTTTCTTGACGTTCTTTTTTTCTTTGCTTTCTTTTGTTTGTTTTTTTTTTTCTTTTTTAAATTTTTTGTTGTTGTCCGCAGCTGGTGACGCAGGATACAGCCGCAGCCGTTACAACAAGTGTTCGGTGAATTAATAACAAAACGGTGACAATAACGACAAAGTTGAGAATCCAGAAGGGCCGCAGCCCCAAATGAAATAAGCCGAGTTGACAACTTTGAAAGCGGCTTCCAGTGTGCCCAAAGAGGAACTCAAAATTCCCTGCAATGCGTGAATTAATTCAGCAGACACGAGACTCTCACACACGCGATGCGAGGAGAGGCGATCTGATGCGAGTTTTTGGGGCAAAATGCCAGGTGCGTGCTGGAAAAATTACACACCGAAATGGGGTCTTAAGGAAAAGCTTACTTTTGTACGCAGCAAACTAATTAAAACAGTTTGAAAAAAGCTGCACAAATAAATCAATTTCAAAGGGAGGGAAAAAATTTCTGAAAATTTCGCTTTTGAATATCCTTTACAGAGTAGTTATGCAGTTATAAATTATTGAGTAGAGATCTAAAAAAAATAATACTAATTGAAAAACAGTACATTCATAATGCAGTTAAAACTATTATAGGAAGCTTTATATTTATAGTAAAATGTTTTTTTCTGAAAAAAGTCCCCTTTTTGTAGCGCCTCTGGGCAAAGGTGTACCACACTTGTGCCGCATGCTGCTGTAGCCTCACCCCACCGTCAAGTTCCGTTCTCCGATTTTCCCCTTGCTTTTCCACCTGCCTTGTAGCATTTTCCTGCTTCTTCAGCCCCTTGGCAGCTTCATAAAGCCAAGTGTTTGCGCTTTGAAGTTTCCGCTTCCGCAGTTAACAACGAATTGTTGTTGTGGCTGCTTGTTTTTGTTGTCACTGGTTGTTGTTTTCTTGTTGTTGTTGTTGCTTTTGCGGCACAGAATAAAACATACTTATTCAGAAGTTGGTGACACATCCGAAAAACACCAGGACTTGCACATAAACAGACACTGTTGAGAATTGTTATGAAGAAAAAACTAGATTTATCTCATAATATAATTATTTTATTATTTTATTAAAAAGTTGATGTTAAATCTTGTTTAAGAACAGTTCTTAAATGTTAGAAAATGTAAAGACTAAACTAAGCTTGACTTATTTTTAAGTGTAGCAGAAGAATGGCAATGCCGAGCACTCGTCGTATCTTCCTTCGGCTGCATTGTTGTTCACCTTTCGACGTCGCATCTGTTTCTTGAATCACGCAAAATGTAAATTACAAATTTATTCTCGAATAACCCAAAGCATCTAACTAAGTTTGGGAATTGTTTGCTCGGAGAAGAGAAGCCAAGTGGTTGGGTAACTTTAGAGTAAATATTTAGTTGGCTTTTAAAGGGGGCGAAACTCAAAGAGTTGAATGATATTTATTGTTTAACGAAATGCCATCATTTAATCATAATTATTTCATCTGCTAATTGAAAGTTTCCAGGACCACGAGCACTTCGGACTTTATCAAATTAATTGAGGCAAAATAATCGCAGAAAATCTACTTGAACTTCAATTCTCCGTGAAAGTCCTTTTATTTACACTTTTATATTATAAATATTTGTACACGTTGCGGTCATAAATAACGACAGATTCATGGAATTTTATTACGCACATTTTATGCGCCAAAAAACCGAAGTAACAAATGCCAAGAGGAGTGCATATAAAAATGTGAGCAGCCGCGAAGAGGATTCCCGTCCGAGTTAAAGGAAACTCGATACGCGGGAAATAAGTAAAAGCGAGGTGGCAGAAGGCAAACACTTTCACTTTGTGCCCATTTAAGGTCGTGTGTGGTACGTGCAATAAATAAGCGACTTATTTATGCCCCTCACACAGACACAGACAGCACCAATAACAAAGTATTTGGGTTAGTAATGCCATTTACGAGGCAAAACAAACATAAAGCAAAAATGTAAAAAAGCTCTGCTTACGTTTATGTTCATGCCGGTAAATCCGTCTTCAATGTAAGCTCTGCTAAATCTTAAACAAAGAAAAAAAATTAGGTATATGTATATATATATCTATATGTATAATAATAGCAGGAGAGGAAAACCCAGAGAACGTTCGTCTATTTAACTAACTGTGCATAATTCATAATTTAATTAAGAACTCGGCGAAATGAAAAAAGTTACACGAGGGACATTGACGCGCGCCCTCCCTTTCCCTGCCACTTTAAACGTCCTCATTTAAACACTGGGAAGAAAATGTTGTTTTTATTAAATTTGATGTAATATATTAAAAAGTCCTGCTCTTTATGTTTAGTTAAGCCAGTTAAAGATTTATCCATTTACGAAGAATACGAAGAGTGAATTATATAACTAAAACAAGCCTTTTCGTTTTCAATAATAGGCAAAAGCTAGTTTTTTATATTAATAAATGATAGTAGAAGAAACTATTTGTATGCAGTTAATTTTATATTAAGTTCAGCTTCATACATATTTTTTCCACAATCTTTCAAGTCTTAAACAAAATCCTATCCTCACGTTAATTAGGCTACACATTGGGAATAATTTAATTTTTTGTTGGTTTGCTAGAACCTCTACATTTTATACAATTTCCCTTAAACATTTTTAGTTCAGTGTATCCGAATCTCAGTCTCCATCTTCCATTCCGTCTCGTACAATTGTGTGTGCGAGTCGATGGCTAAGAAGCCCTGCCACAGCTGCCGGCGATGGTTAACGCTTTTAAGTGTGGCCAAAAGCTAGGGGGGAGGGGGTGTGTGTAAGTGTAGGTGGCTCGTCATCTTGGCCATGTGGTGGTGGTGGAAATGCTGAAAATGGCCAACTGCCAACTACCAACAGCCAACGATGGTAAGGGCCATAAGTCAAGGAAATCTGCTCACCAAATGACAAGATTTTCCGTGGCTGAGGGAATGCATAAACAAAGCTCTAACCGGGATTACCTTCCCAAAGGTGTGAGCAGCTTGGCTAAGCCCGAAGATGCAATTCGTACAATCCGGGGAAATTAGGGGAGTTTCTTGGGTACTGAAGAGACTTAATAAATTTATTTTAATAATTTAGACGTCGTATACCCTTATAAAACATGTTTTAAGTCATGATTACCATAAATTATTTTAATAAGAAATATAATTGTCGCTATTTTTATTGAAATGTTCAAGTTTAAAGCCACATTTTCCCTTTTAAACTCACTTTACCTATTTAATTTGTACCTATTATTGTAGAAATAGTTAAATATGCCATAAATATTTTATTTTGACCTGTTAAATTACCACAAATTTCCGCCACAGAGTCTGCAATTGATTAATACGCAATTCAGCGGCGCACCAAAGTATGCATCGAAATCAAAGCACAGAACAGATGCAGCCACAGAAGGGAAATAGGGAAAAGTTCAGCGACAAACCACAAACGATTGTCAAGAGCATTGTTCGAATTTTCCCCGCCTCCCACCAGGCACCCTCTTTTCCGACTCCCTTTTGATCAACTCCCGCTGCCAACTTGTCACGGCAGCCCCTAACAAGCCGCACAAAAGACTTCTCCCTGCGACTTGGTCAGCTCTTCATTTGGTCAACTGCTGACAGCGAACCACCACCACCACCAACAGCAGCAGCAACAGCAACCACCAACAACATCAACACAGTTTGGTGGTTTTCCCGACCGTCCAGCTACCCCAGCACTGGCCCCCTTTGCTTGCCTCCCCATCCATGGTTAATTAACTTGCCTCGCATCGCGAAAAATTCCTTTGAACGAGTTCCGTTCTCCTGCTCTCCCCACCGCTGCAACAAAGTTAAACGCTTTGACTTGGCGATGGAAAAAAGTCAAGAAAGGATTTAACATCTACTAATTTAATTGCTGCGACGTGAAATTGAAGGGCCAAAAAGGAGTTTGAGGAATCTGTGCGACACTGTATCGATTGTAAGTCAAAGGAAACTTTAAAGTAATTAAACATCGATCGTCTGGAACAAAAAACTGTTCTTCTAGTTACCTTTAAGCAAAGTAAATCAGTTACCATTAGTTTAAACTTTACTGTATCAGATTTTGAATGAAATTAAATGGTTAAGAAGGTAACAAGGGCATTAATCAGCAAAATGTATATATGATAGATTTTTAATTGGAATAATCTATGTATAAGTAACAGATCCAATTAACTAAAAAATATTAGATAACATTAAGTATACATTATAATATAGAAAATAAAATATTAAATTTAATTTTCATTCCAAGTTCTCTCAGGCTAAAATACGTTTAAAATCGCTTTCCTTGCATAAATCTAACAATTCATCCTTTCTTGGAAGAGACAGCGAGCTTAATTTGCATTATGTCTTAAAGTTTACCAGAATAAACTAATTTCCAACGCCAGCACGAAATTGCTGTTGTTTAGATGAGCGAGCTGCATTTAAATTAAGTTAATTTTCTGCTCATTTGCAAATGCAAACATTCTTCGTCTCTCCGCTACACACGCGTGCAATTACAGTCGCCCACATAAATATACGAGGCTCAGGCATTTACTTAAGTTGCACAATTTTAATTACAATTTCTGGTAAAAACAACAGCAACAACTTCCAGTAGGTAGTAGGCAGCAAAGCACGACCAGCAACGAGGCATCACGCCCACTAAAAAGATGGGAGTGTAAAAAAAAGAAAACAGATACAAAAACACCAGAGCCAAGTGCAATAATAAACACAACGACGACAATCAGGGGTAGCGAAAAATGCGGGAGGCAGAGTTGAAGGTAAGAAAAAGGGAAAATTCACACTGCGGAAGCGAAAAATTTTCATTTAAAGCGATAAAAACTTTTATTACCACTACGAAAAATGTGGAAAATGTTTTTGGCCGCCTGGCAGTATGCAACATTTTTACGTAGCCAAGTCCTGCAGCTCACGCACACACTCAAATATGTACACTGCGAGGAATTACAGATGAAAAAATAACAAAATATTTCTGAAAACTCTGTAATCATAATTATAGTTTAATTAGTCTAAAAAGAGAAATAGTCCAAAATTTTTTCGAATTTATTTAAAATTTTTAAATAAATTTTAAATTTTTCACTTTAGGTTTTTATTGTAAGACAAATTCAAATAAAATAATTTTGTTCAGTGCATGGTTATAGAGAAGTATAAGAACCAGAAGGAGAGGAGCCATCGGAGTTATCTCCGCCCACAATTTGGCTTGGTTTCCAGCCACTTGTATAATCGATGTATCCATGCCGATGCTTTTCTGCCTACTACGCCCCCAGCTTCACGCCCCTTTCTCTTACTTCTCCTACCGCCCCTAGTTTCCCAACAGCAGGTCCTCCCTTCTTCCTTCCCAGAAATCCCCCTTTACAGCCGAATGCCCTGCTCCTTTGTGTTGTTTATGTTACATTTGTGTGTTGCCTGCTTTTATTGCATTTGCGGCGTGATTTTCTGTTGCGGTGCGAGGAGGCGAAAATGGGTGAGCTTCTGGCAAACGGAGGGAAAGGGAGGGACGGTCGGCCTGTGCAAGGAGTTTTCCTCAAAGTGGAGCACTTTTTCCCCAGAAAAGCAAACCGAAAGTAGTGCAGGGGGATTAGGCAAGGGAAGAGCACACATTTTAGGCTTATGAGCATTGGCAGAGCATATTTCATGCTCTTATTGATTTTTGATAGCAAACCAAAGCCAGGCACGAAATGGAAAATGGAAGAGGAAAAGTAAACCGGAGAAATGCGACAATTCCCCGATGAAAGTGCCATTTCCTCAAAGCAATTGATAAGTTTATTTTCCAATGAGTTTGGCCTAAGAATTTTATTGCAGAAACTTGAATATTAAAGTTGAATTTAAATGCGAAGATTAAATGAAATAAATTTATATGAAATAGTGAAAAATCAATCTAAGCACTACAATTAATTACGTAATTGAGAGCTTGGTAAGGATTTATACTTTAAATAAATTTTGTGTAGGATTTTAGCTATGTCTCGTCAAATTTTAAACCTAATTCGATATGTAGAGACTATTTATAAACGAAGAAATGTGGTAACCGACAACCAATTACTAGGCTTTCCTTAGTAAGCTGACCAAATCGCATAATTATTGGCTTAAAGCTGAGGTCCTGGGCCATTAAGCTAAACCAAACTGTCAACCAAAGCCATCTCAACCAGCCAGTGGTTGGAGATACATCGATCAATGACCGATTCACATTCAATTTACGCTTATTGAATAGCCAACAGCCATCATAAACGAAGCAAAACAAACTCAGAACAGATATGTGAACACGGCAAGCGACAGTACAACATATATAAATGCAAGACTAATATGTTTAAATAAATCTGCAGGCAGTACAGATTGCTTTAATAAATATTTTGGTTTTTTTGTTTTATCCTCCTGCAAAATGTGTTTTTACAGACCCAAGAAGGAGCAGAAGGTCAGGCACAATGGGAAACCCGAAACGAATCAACGACAATTTTCGAAACATTTTTAAAAGACATTTAGAAAACAAAGAGGCAGAACTACCAGAGCGGATGGCAGCCAAACAATGTTAATGCTAGGTCAGCAGAAATGGGGGGCTAGGAAAAAATGTCGTGGAGAGAGTTCCAAAGTCAAAGACGGCGAACACATGGCGTATGCGCAATCTTCTTGTATCGTCCTGAGTGTGTGAGAGTGCGACTTCTTTGTGTGGGTGAGCGCGTGCTGACACTTAATCTTCCAGCTGACGCAGATGCAGCCCAGGATATGGCAGTCATATATCTGGGCGGCTTTCAACTTCCTAGGCAACGGATGTCGCATGTTATCCTCCATCCTGGCTGCTCAAAAGGAAGGAAAAAAAAAGGCAGAGTCACGGAGCAAAAGATATCAGTACAAAGCTAATGCACTAGCCATGGGTTCTCCTTCTACATAGGCCAAAAGGAACTGAGTGCAAAATGGGTGAATTCAATTGGAAATTTAAGCAAAGCAAGGACCTACCTATTGTGAAGAAATACATTCAAACGGATCTCTTTTAAATTTCTAGGTGCAGTCAAAGGACTGAATACGATATGAGGTATTTAAAGTAGCTATGAGGTTTGTTTGCTGAATTTAAATTGTTAAATGTTTATAAATATTCCTTCAATTTTTCAAATATATTTTTCCTAATTCTATTCCCTTTTTTTATTAGTTGCCCAATTTTTTGGGGCAAACCATTTCAACCCCCATTGAACCCACACTGCGTATGAGTTATGAAAATCATTTCCGAACATCATCAGCAGCAACTGTGACAGAGAAATGCTCACGAATACTTCAAAGTCAGAAATTGATTTAAGTCAATTAATTATAACGACCCGTAACAACAATAACAAGAACCCAACTCGAGGCCACGCCCTCTAACCAACATGCCAGGCATTCCCGCCCCTCCTTTTTAGCTCATCCTTTTCGAGCCATAACCTCAGAGGACCACGTCACGTTTGTGCACAGCGAGAAAATGTAACTACAATTTACTTATAATTATCTGAAAAGGGAAACATTTGAATTGTTAAATGTTTTTTAAATTACAGAATATACTTCCCTAAAATACATTTTATACTTGTGTTTAATGGTTTTTGATTATTATTTGACAACCTAGTAAATGGTTCTTAACAATTTATTCCATACCAATCAAATAATTAATAGAAAAATATTTAAGCATATTTTTCTCGCTGTGTGGTCCAACATCAGTTGGCCAGCTGCTTTGGGGTAGCCTATGCTTTTTGGGGAAGGGCTTGTCGGGTTGAACAGAAAGACCATGTAATCGTATTAAGCAAACGGAACTGGTAGCTGGCCGAGCACGTGTTTGCCAAGAGTGGAGAGGGCATCAGGGAAATATAGGTATGAGGGGGTGGACAGCCAGACGGGTGGATGGGTGGACAGGTGGACAAGTGGCAGGGGCACAGGGGTACTTAAAGGTAATTGTATTTGTGCACTGCAAACATGGCGTGTTTTATTAACAGAGCGAGAAAGAGAGAGAATGGAATGTGTTTACTCATATGTCTTGTCAAAGATAAGTTAATTATTTTAACATGTGTGAGTGTGTGTGTCTGTGTTGTTTATTTTTGGCCATCGATTTTCACACGGTCTACATTACAGCACACACAAAAAGCCGAATTTACATGAGGATTCTCCTGGCTCAATGCTTTGGCATATTGCCGTCCTTATTATAAACTGTGCTCCCTGTTTCTTTGCTTTTTCACGCCCCCATCACGCCGCCCCCTTGTTGTCGAGCTTCAGAGTTTTTCCAAATATTTGCACAATATTTGTCAGAATTAATTAACAATGTGAATGAAAGGGGGAGAATAGAGGGAACACTGTGTCGTCTCAGCATATTTCAAGTTTCTTTTTTTATAACAGCACTTGTTTACTCGAAAGCGCTTTGCATAAATTGCAGAACACAAGGCGTACAAAAATGTGCGCAATTTAATTAAATTTATGCCAGAGAATTTCTTTGGTCTGGAAAATAAAAAATAAATAAGAGCGTAAGTTTCTAAGAAATACAGCATTTCTTAGAGAGCAATTATTTACTAGTAAAGCTTAAAGAGAAAACTATGGAAAATTAGAGAAAAGAGCTAAAAGATTAAGAAACATACTTGTAAATGAATTCAGAACAAGAATATTTCGAGAACTTATTCTCTAATGAAATTTAATTATTTTAAAAGGTTCAGAGAGTAGGGGAATATTTATTTAGTCATACTAATTTTTATTGACAAAAATATATTACTAGAAAAATGTTCTAACTTCAATATAATAATACTAAGAATAACAAAAAGTTATTTATTTTGATTGATGAACATTAGTTCTAGTCATTTTATTAATTACAATATAACTTGAAGACAAATCACTAATTTATTCATTACAATTACAACTTCCTGTTTCCATTAAGTAGCTCAAAATATCTTCCTACCAAGTTGCCCCTGTAATTCACACTACAATCCATCACTATCCGCATTTGGCCATTTATCTTCCCTGCCTTTCCGGTATTGCTGCGTATCCCGCCGAGGTCTGTCACCCACTCCTGCTCATCATCACGAAGGGCTAACGAAGCAGCCGAAAACCTGCTTATAATTACCCTACCAGATTACACATTGCCTACAAGGCTCATTCATTAATGTCATCAAATCCTTGAAGGACAGGCAACACCGTCTTCCCCAGCAAATCTGCAACATTATGTCAACACACCATCCCCCACACACACACACAGGGAGAGAGAGCTGGCAAATGGGCCACGTTAATGGCTCATTCCCGTGTCCCTGGCCAGGAATCCCAAGCCCCTGAGACTTCCACAAAGTTGCAGTTGCTGCAAATGCCATAAAAAGCCAAACAGAAACGGCAGCAACAGCAGTGGCAACAATAAAAGCTGAAACATCTAGGCTGTGGAGATCTCAGTTTTGGCCACTGGCTTTTATTTCAGGTGGACGTGAATTTCCAGAACGAAAACGTTTTGGTTTTATGGCTCCTTTTGCGCTAGTTAACATTTTTGCAGCTACAAAAATGTCGCACGGTTACCTGCAGGTGCCATGCCGTGACGTTGCCAGCTTAACGATTGGCCAAAATTATTAAATTCATCAAAGAAAATGTTACGAAAATCTAGTTAAAGTTTTATGGTTAATTACCTTTTTGTGACATTAAAATGGAACATTGCTGCGAAATTTGAACATTTGATATTGAAGGAAATGATGATTGAATAAAATACATTTGATCGATATTTGATAGATTTTTAAATAAAATATTGTCTATACACTTCAATTTAGTTATTTATATGGTTTCAGAAACTATATTTCAAATTAACTAATGTTACTAAAGACAGATTTACTAATCCCTCCTATAAATATAAAATACATGCTCCTACTATTATTATTCCTTCAATCTAAATTCAGCTTTTCTAAAAAACATATAAAGTAGTTTATCGCTCGTGATAACTTGTAATTCCCGACTGGTTTGTCCGCATGAAAATGGACAAAATGTTGTTTGTTCCTTGTTGAATGGCTTTTCCAGGCAAGACGGGGAAAAGTGCTTGCCACTCGGCAATGTCTCTTCTGAAACTTGAACAACTCGAGGCTTCTTCTCCGGCAATTCGAGATTGCCCCTTCAGAACACTCAGCCCCCCCATCGCATACCCTTTCGACCGGTAACTTGGCTCTTGGCCAGTTTGAGCCAACCGGGTGCGCCTTTCATGCTGCCTGTGTTTACAAGCTAAATTCATTCGCCGCCTCTCGTCGCCTGCCGTCATCAGCAATGTGATGATATCCATGTAGCCCCACCTCGTACTCCTTCATCCTGAATCCCCCGTTTTCCCTATCTACCATGCAGCCATGCAGGTATTGCATTTTTTCCATCTCGGTCCCCATTGTTGTTAGCCTCCTGACAATGCAGTTGGTAATGGCAAAATGGCAGCAACAACAACGGTAACTGGAGCCTCATCAGCATCATCAGGATCTATTGCCTGGCGGCAGCATGACAACACGGTGTGCACTCGGAAAAATATTTTGCTACTTTAATATTTCATTTTAGGCTTTATAAATTTAAAAATAATGCTAATGTCTAGGAAAAGTGGTCTTACTTTTTGTAATTGTTTTAAAGACTTCCCAAGCCCTTAACTTCCTAATTATAAATTTAATATATATTTACTTCCAATGTTTAAATATTCTCCGTACATATTCTTCACGAGTGCAGAGTGTTTTTGCGGCTGCGTGTGCACCAGTTGCCATGGCGATATATGACAAGTTTATGCGAGTCAGTCAACGTTAACGTTTGCATCTTTCAATTTGTGCAACGACTCTAATTTCTATCCCTAGCTGGTCACCCCGAGACCCTCCCCCAACCACATTTTCCTGCATTATCTGGCTATAATCCCAGCATTATGACTGACGTTGGAAATAACGCCGGACTCGAACAATATGGCCAACACTTGCCTCGCTCCCCGGAACTGCAACAGTTGCTGACCGCTGACCATTTGGCCAAGTTAAGTCGGATTTATGTTGATGGTACAGTCAAGTTATGAGTCGACTCCTAGTCCTGATCCTGTCCCAGCTCCTGGTCATTCCATGTCCCCGGGTGCTGGTCCGTTGCCATAGCAAATGTCCGTTGCGTTGGTGCTTCGCTATAATTGACGTTACAGGTTTCAGTTCTGAGTTTGCTACTGGATTTTTTGTTGTGTTGTGCATATTCAGCGGATGCCATAAAAAAAATGTATTCTTTGCTTTGTGAGAGAGATGTAGAAAAAGGAAAATGTAGTTAACTTTTTTGCACGTACTACATGCATATGAGACGCGGAATTGTTTGGTACTTCACAAACAGAAAACAAAAACTATAATTTTATTAGCATTCTCAACATTTCTTTTAAATTGTATTTTTGTTTAACAAATTTGTAACTAACATGATATAGATACATACACATATTTTTTTTCTATAACACAAAAAAAGGCATGCAATATTTTGGGAAAAATTATGTAAACTTCTTAAAGCTTTATCATATAATTTACTTATGTTTAAATGTATTTGATTCAATTATTTTCTACTATTTTATTAATAACATTATAAAGGCATAATTCACAGTGTTCCTACCAAACTAACGATCATTTAAGATATGTTCTTAACTCTTCAATGTTTTGCAATTCCAACCCTCCTTCCAACAACTCAGTAGCTAAACATCCAAGTACCCAAAAGCACCGAAACTAACCCAAATCCTTCCAACATATGTGTGATATGCGAAAAATGTTCTAGGGTTTATTTTGACACATATGTGTGATGGGGGAAATGGGAAAATGTAGTATACATCTGGCCATCAGTTGCAGCAAAATGAAATGGAAAGCCACATGGCGGCATTATGGATTAGTTGTCCAGCTTTCGGAGCTGACAAATAAAACGATTTTCGACTGTCACACAACGTGATGAGCTTTGAGGGTTTATATGTACTAGTTTGAGCGTTGTCCAAGTTTTTTTTTGAAACTTCGAGATTTTAGAGACTTCTAAACGAACTTTCGTTATATATATATTTATTTCTATAGCATTTTCCAAGCTGTAGAATGACTGTCCTTCTATATATCATTTATGAAATGAATGAAATATTAGTTGTTGCAGTTCTTACAATTTTCCTCTTTTCATATCTAGCACTCCATTGCAGAATTCAAATAAAATTAAATAACAATATCATCCAGGCCTGGTCATTGTTAACCAATTGTTGTGGCAGCCCTTTAACTATTTAATTGCCACTTGAGAGCGGCAAACCAAAAGCTCTTCACCATTCTTTAACAATTGTTGCGGCAAATATTATCCCAGAATATTCATTTTTTTTGTCTACTCTCTTCACAATTTTTTCCAGATTGCAAATTGAAATGGCAGCAGGAACAATGTGAGCGACCAGAAGAGCAGCAATTCCAAGCAAAGAGCTCTGAAAATAAGCAGCATCGAGAAAAAAATCCAAACAAACAAAGAATAGAAAATACCAAATAGAAGGGACAAATCATAAGCAAGGATGCCGAGAAATTGCGGACTGTGAGCTGCAGGATGCGAATGCGATGCGAAGGCGACGCAGATTGCATTCAAGGACCGCTGGGCCAGCGAACAATCGGTGGGGCAAACAATGCGAACTAATAAAGCACTTAAGCGGATAGACAACGACGACGACGACGACGACTACCAGCAACGAGGACACCCAAGTGGAAGCATTACTCTATCTCCATTTCCGGCAGGAGCAACAGCCGCTTCGGCACTAATCAAAGTTAGATTTTCCGTACCACGGGACGTATGATCAACGTGCATCGGATTGGTACGCAGACAATGGCGCAACAGCCCCAAATTAGACGCGACACGGGTCACCGATGTCCCCCCTTGGGACAGTCGCAACGGGAGACCGAGGACGAGGTCCTTGGCACCTCCCGTATAACCACGCCGCTGACAGCCAACGGTGCCACCACCACCGGACTGCTGGCTGTTCAGCCGAAGGACATTCAACGAAACCACCTGCTAAAGATGCCAACCGCAACAATAGAGAAACCAACGATAACAGCCACCAAATCACCATCAGCAGCAGCAGCAGCAGCATCATCGTCAGCAGTAAGAGTCCCTCGCCGGGCACTAGGGATACTGGCCCAGAGCCTGCTGCTCCCAGCCCTGATCCTGGGCGTGCTTGTGGGCAGCAGCCAGGCGGGTTTCGCCTGTCTCAGCAATCCTTGTGTGTTCGGCGTCTGCATCGATGGCCTGAACAGGTGAGTCCACGTAGAAAATTCCATCCAGCAATTGGCCAGGACTAGAGATGGCAGTTTGAACGAAATTAAAATTAATTTTTCTGGTTTTATCACTTAAAAAATATGAAATAAAAGCTGAGTTGTCATCTGCTTATCAAGTATTTTTCAACTTTTAAGCCATTTCCGATAAGCACTTCCTTGCAGTTCAGTGCATCCTGGGGCTGGGCAATTTGCCATCTATAGTAAGATTTTTTTGTTCTGCTTATTATCGGCCCGGGCAGCGACCAATAAGCCCGTCCAACGCATTTCGAGTGGCAATAAACTTGCGCCACTTGAGCTCTAGGAGAGCTCGCAGTTTCAGTTGCAGTTCCGTTCTCAGGCCATTCGATACGATACCAAATAATGGCATATGTGGGGCCCTTGATGTTGATGCCCCCACTTTGCAGGGAAATGAATTTGCCGCAGATGTTCCTCCGTCTCCTGCCCCTCCTTTTCATTTTCCGGCAGGACTCCCTTGCCGCCATCCCTTACTCTCTTATTTTTTAATGCATGCCCGTTTAAATGGGGTTAAGTTGCGGCCACTGCAAGTGCAGGAAAATAGAGGAGAGAAGGGAGGAGTATGCTGAATGGGTTTTTCAATTGCCAGCAGCTGGAAAATTATTAACTTGGACGGGCAGCCAAAGTGCAATCTTAATGCGGAAAATTTACAACCAAGATATGCTAAATATTTCAAGTATAATTAAGAATTTTTACCCTGATTGTTAAAGGAATTTAATTAAATATCAAGACCTTAATTAAAAATGTACATCATCTCGCTACCAAATCCCTTCCGCAGCTTGGGTGAACGAAATCTATGCAAATCCCTTGTCAGTATCCACTGGAATCTTCATTTCATCCCAAATCCAAGTCAGGGGAGCCCCTTAAATTGCTGCACTTTCCGCCATTCAGTGGGGTAAACTGTGAGGCTTAACTTCCCGAGATTTCGCCCCACGATTTAGCCTAAGACAGTCAGACATACTATATATACATTATGCACAAACAAGTTAGAAGACGATGGAATTTTTTATTTTTCTATTTCCCCCGCAAACCAACATCGCTCTACTTGATGCCATTTATACAACTAAGTAACTGCCATTTTATTTTTCCATGCTCACTTCGCGATATATGCAGCCCGCTAATCCCGCCCAGAACCACCCAGGACTGGCGTCAGGAAAAGCGGTTAAGATATTTTTTCACGATAGCTAGCTCCGCGCGAAAGCTGCAAGTCAAATGCGAAAACCAGAAGCTTGAAATGTTTCCCCGGCTGCATTTCCCAGGCTCAGAAAAAGTGAAAGAAAAAGAAAAACTAAGGCGATGGATGGAAAAGTTTATGTGTTGGCAAGCGAAATTTATAGCTGCAATTAAATTTAACACGACGCCAAGAGGTTTAAACGGATTAACTGAATAGTTTTCGACCATCTTAAAGTTGGCAGCAAAAAAAGAGCAACGGCGATTGATAATCGCGGAGGAGTTTACTGCCATTGCAGAACATTGATATTTTATTGGTTTATCCCGGTTTATGCGCTCGATAAGCTTGCCTTTATTCGTTCTATGAGATGGCTCTTAAAACTGCAGCGAGGCAACCAATAAAAGTCTACCATAAAAGCTGAAAAAGGGGATGGGGATATGATTTGTTTGGCAAATTGACAGGACCATCAAGTAGTTGGTGGAGTTGGGATACTTGTCTACGAACAAAGTGGCTGCTTGTTTAATTATTGCCAACTTTTAGGCACCTCCTTGAGTGGTTTCAGTTCACATGGGATTTCTAATGTATAAATAGCAAGGCCCATCTCACCGACTGCCTCTTAGAAACACATCTACTTTCTCCGATCGTCCCAATGCCCGGTCGGCCTTCCACTCTGGTATTCAGTCCGCAGAGTGGCAGCCCAATGCCATTATGTAGTCATTTCCCAATTGCTCCGGGCTGAAGGCAACAAATCAAACGGTCTCCGGGGTGAAAATGTCCAACCGAAGGCCATAATCAGCCCGAATCTCGAGGGTTTCACTCGGTTGAGACAGAGACTAACAACGGACTGTGAGAACAACAGGCGAGTGTGTCTGGCTTAGACCATAACAGACAAGTGCAGCGGGAGCCTTCAGCTGCCCGGCCACCTGCATCCTAATGTAATCCATTATAAAGGACAACAGTAAGCCAGACCCAAGTCCCCACCAACATTGCCATGGGGGTAAACTTCTTTAATTAAGCTGGCGATGCTACGGTTACCTGGCATCAGCTCCTCCATGTCTGCATGGAGCTCCTTTCTCTTCAGCTCGCAGCAGCTTCCCTGACACATTTTTGGCTCTTTGCATTTCCGCTTCCGTTCCAATTTCAATTTCAGGTAAGGCAATGAAATAGGAATAGAAATGGAGATGGAAAAAGAGAACCCAATCCCAAATGTCTACCAAATATTTATTTCCACAATTTCAAGTGTAGTGTTAGCCGCAGCCCAAAAGTTTATGGCACTCAACTGACCAGCCAGTTGGTTGCAGGGTATACAATATGTGTGCAGTGCCTGCAGGTATCTAAGAGATCTGGGCGTGAAAAGTCAGTGTAATTTATTCAGGAAAATACTGCAATACAAGGGGAACATAAGTACGAGAGTGGAAATATATGGTTACAGTTCCAAGTGATCTAAAGAATTTTAATAAATATGCAATAAAGGGCAGGGGATATTGCAATAAGGCTAGACAAAAACAAAAGCAAGTTGTATAACGATAATATTTTTGAAAATGAATGAAAACTAAACGAATTGTTTAATTTGATCTATATTTTAAAACAAGTTGCGATTTTGTTGAATAACTAAAGCGATATTTGTAAAATATTCAACTTTTCCAATAAGAACATTAAATGTCGGAGAAAAATTATTTACATACAATAAGATTCAGTTGGAATTATAAATAATAAATATACATTATTCTCAAATGGAATAGGTACTTCTTCAACTGAATTTTAAGTAACTCCATTATTTTGGAGATTCTAAATTAAAGTACAAAAAGAATATCTACATTTTGGAAGTAATTTTGTATGGCTCACACGCAAGGTATTTTAATTATTTCCGTCCGATGTATATCCACAAAAACTATGAATTGGGTTTTAGCTTACTAGTCATACAGGTTAGGTAAGCTGCATAAGAAGGAATATGTGCCATATCTATCCACCCATCTGGGCCGGAACCGTCACTTCAATTACGCCAAACTGCCATTATAGTCCGGAGTGGTGTTCACCGTGTTATCTACGCTCTCCGAACTGCCCCCGCCCGTGTTGTGCCATTTGCTGTAACTATTTTTATCCGAAGCATTTTGTTCGCCTTCCCGTTACACCACACTCTCTAACTATGGTATATTTTTTTCACTGTTTCATTTCTTTTGCTGTGCCGTTGCTGCTGCTGTTTTTTCGCAACGTTTGATGCATCATTGACACACCGTTCCACCCACGGATGAACCTGGGACTCGTCCTCCGCCCACGTGTGCCGATGATAACAACAACTATGGGGAAAAACTACAACTACAACTACAACGACGACTATAACAGCTCGTACTCGTGTTACTGCATTGATGGCTACACAGGGATCCAGTGCCAAACGAATTGGGACGAATGCTGGTCGGGCCCCTGTCAAAATGGCGGGACATGTGTGGACGGTGTGGCCTACTACAATTGTACGTGTCCGGAAGGATTTTCCGGTAAGTGTGGTGCTCCTGCCATCTATATGTACATATATGGGTGTGGATATGGGTGTACAAGTGCGGTTTATTTTTGAAGCGTGAAGCATCCAACTGAAATGCACAAAACTAAACCCGTTTTATATGCACATGGCATAACTTAACTTTTATTAATAAAAGAGAAATATGCATTAATATTAAACAACTAATAAGGAAAATCTACAAAATACAGCATCATATTTTTGAAAACAAAAAAAGCCTGGAACATAGTAATGAATGCAAACAACTAAGATATATTTTTCCTTCAAAAAATATATAAATATTTATGCGACTCCAAGGATCTCATCAAGACCCTGAAACTTCACAGTTTATTTTTTTCAGTTCACAGTGCAGTTAGGCAAATAGGAAAAACGGAGGAATAAAGGACTTTTGCACGCAAAGTGGAGTGGCAAGCCAGTTGAGTGGGTGAAGTTCCTCTTCCGTTCCACGTGCGAAATGTATTTTTATTAAGCCAAACATAAAAAACTCAGTCTCGCTTGGTGGTTTGCACTTGGTCTAGAGACAGATCCCCGAGTCGAGAAACGCGTACTCCAGCAAATAGAGAGGAATTCCTGCCAGGATGCGCAAACACAGGATTTTCTTTTTTCATTTTTCTCTTTCTTTTTTGTCCCAAACGTATTTGTAAAATTTACGCGATACCGTGGAGCGAGGGGGCGGGAGAAATGGAGCAAAATAAAAATATAACGTACTATGCCCGTTTTTACTTATTTTCCCGGCATTTGCTCACATGTGTCTATTCTTCTTTTTAACGCGCCCTCAGAGAGCCAAGGGGAAGAGGAAAAACTCCAAATATAACATGGAGAAAAGCAAACGGAAAAGAAAATAGGGAGTCATTGAAGTGCAGAAGCCTTTTATACTCTTAAAAGAGGTGTTTGATTTGATAGAAACAGAGTCTTAAGGGGTACTTTCAATAGACTTATTGTTTTTTTTAATTGACAGTACAAATTTACATTTGAGAGAATTTTCAGGTGAGCCAAGAAACAGAAGATAATATTTCTTTGCAAGGCCTAATATTCGTGGTATTCCTATCATATTCGAAACTGGCATGTAGTGACTAAAGTTTATATAAAAACTTATGCTTAATTTAGTAGTTTAATTATGGAATTAAAAACACTGCCAGAATCATGACATGTAGTATTAAAACTGTCTAAAAAGATTTTTAGTTTAAAGAGAAAAGTTCTTAAAGTACTTTAAACTCAAATATCAATTTTGATAAGATCAAAGCTTAACGAAGACTTCTATATCTGTCTCTTAGAAGTAAATAAAATAAATTATTTTTTAGAAATTTCCGAACTTCGATCCCTTATACCCCTCTCCGTGAGAGCATTTGAAAAAGTGAGATGATCAAAAGCGAGCGAGGAAAACGCTTTGAGAGATCTCCAAAGACGTTAAAAGGATGGCAATGAGGAGGGGCAAACGGAGGGGAAATCGAGGGAAATGTGGAAAGTGGAAATGGGAAATGCGAAAGCCGAAGCTGGCAAACCGGCTTTAATGTTGTCTATTGTGGTAGTCAATGTTGGGTGCTTAACGTGCCACTTGCCACGTGCATGTGTGTGTGTGTGTGAGTTTGTATCTGTGTTGGCCAAGTACGGAAGTCTAACCATGAATGTATCTAATGTTCATCCTTTGGGCTCCGTGTGCTCTCCACCCGTACGTACACACATAAACACATTTACTTGTGGTACGTGCGAGAAGCACTTAGTGTCCGTCCATATCCTTTTTACATTTTTTTTTTCTCTTATCCCCTCGTATCCAACCCCTCGCACTTCCCCTCCTCCTGGGCGTCGCCACAAAGTTGACTTTATAAAATTTAGTGAAATTTATAGCCAGCGCATCTAGGTGTTATACGTACACTATATTTGTATTTGTTGCCGTATCAACGCCAAACTAAAACCGAAATACAAATTGCTGCAAATTTGTTCAGGAACTTTGCTGATGAGTTCAACGAGTGGGCGACGAACACCAGCTGAACAATCAGGCCAAGAGAGATGGCCGAATGGATGCGGGGGATGTGGGATTTGCCGAGTAGACCAAAGTCATTGAGTCAGTCAGTTTGGCCCCAAAAGGATCTTGGGAATAAATTACAGAGACACACAGGCACAGAGACACACAAATGCAGGCTAAGCCCGGAACACGGGTTACATGTGTTTTCCGGCTGGCCGACTGCATCCGAATTGAAATAATGGAGATGCGAATTGAGGGTGATTGAAAGCTTTGTTTTTATTTCAATTCATCCGTAAGACTTGGAGTGTGTTTTGTTATGGTTTGAGAAGAGGATTTAGAAAGTTACAATTTTAGGTAAAAGTGTGTAAATTCAAATACAATTGTGAGGTACTTCTGTCTATTTTCTTAACTTAAGGTTTGGCTATGCATCGTACTGAGTTCATAATTTACCCATTTTACCTTTTATTATTATAAAATTTCTATTTACAAATGGTTTCATAAATGGAAATATTATTTTTAAAAGTCTGAGCTGTATTTGCCGTTGGTAAAAGATATTTAAAATCTTAATGTAGCCATAAAATAATGTATAAGTATCAGATGCACCTTAAATCCATAAAGAAAATATTCTTGTTGGCTACACCTTTGTCAACTTTCTTTTAAATATTCTACAACTCCTTTATTAGAATTTTTTAATTAATTCATTTTAAAGAAATGTCTTTCCTTTGTGCATCCCCTTGCTAAGTTATACTTATTCCTCAACATAAATCCAATTTCTATAAACAAAACTCCGCATAAATCTGAAATAGCTGTCATACCTTCAATTAAATCACTCAAAGGACTCGTTTAGAGAGTATACTTCCCCCAACGTGGAATAACTTTTATCGTTTTGCTCCCCAGCCGAAACAATTGCATTAATTTAACATAAACAGAGCAGAGTCGAGCAAAGCAACACAAACGCTGGAAAAACAAAGGCCGGCAAAGAATAAGCACTGCAAATGAAATCAACACAAAAACAAATAAAATTATGCACTGCCTGCAAACCTCTCCCCTGTGCACCGGCTTTCCTACCCATTTTCCACCGATTTTTCCGCAGGAACTAAGCGATTCCATTGCAAATTGCTCGCAGTCGGGACAGCAAAAAAAAAAATAAATAAAAAAGACAAACCAAAATGTAAATAAAGTAAAAAATTGCATAACAAATTCGGCGCATAAAAAAGGAAAGCGCAATATGCTTTTAGACAAGGCAGCCGCATAAAAAAATTCTATATATACATATACACAGTCATATATAATAAATAGATTTTTTGCCAAAAGCACGCGAAATGTCGGAAATGAAGCTGTAAAATGCTATGCAAAAAAGGCACGAAAAATGCAGAAGAAACATTCTAAAAAAAACCAAGTTAAAAAAAAAAGAGGAAGAAAAATTTTGAAATGAAATGCAATGCATGAATAGGAGTCTAACACAAAACAAAGCGAAAGTAACGGATGCAAAGAAGAACGGGAGGGAAGGCGGAAAAGCGGGAAAATGGGCAGACGCCGCGGGCATTATTTAACCGCTCATTGAGTTTTGGAAAGCTTTCACCTTGGTCACCTCTTCTCGCCCCCCCTTTTCAGCCCGCTTTTAGCTCCTTTTCGACCCCATTTTTGGGGGCATTAAAAAGTATTTCCCAATGCAAATGAAAGGGACTGCGAGATAATGTCGGAGCAGGACGGCAGCGTTCTAATTAATTTTATGAGCTTCCCTTGCCTTTCCATTGCATTGCGCATATTTTCGCTGGCGCTTTTCCTATTTATTTTTCAACGCTTAGATTTATGCCTTTTGAAGTGGTTGCAGGGTATACTTATTATAGGTTGTGTGTATATAGAGCAGGCTTTTGCCAGTTTCACTTACCAATTCTTTGGGCCCGCTTCTATAGGTTTGGGGGTAATGTAGTTCTCCCCGGAATATGGTCGCTTTGATTGGGTTTTTCACTTTTAGCCGCACTGTATCTCTTTGGCCGCTTTGATGCTTTGACCTGATTAAATCAGGCTAATTAGGGCATCAACTGAAATGATACAAAATATATAATTTGATTAAAAAATGTGAAAAACGTACTAATAATGTGGGGGGTATATAAAAGCATATAAAAAATAAATTAAAAAGGCAAAAGATTAAAATTAAATGATATGAAACTAATTAACTATTTTTGTTTCCTTGTTTTAAATTTGTATAAATGGATTTTCACCGTAGTTTTTATTATATTTGAGGGCTCTTTTTAATCTCCGAATGATAAGCTATACTCCCAATAACTAACTCCGAAATTCTCCAACCCTCCTCCCTTTTAAGATCGTCCTTGAGATACAGTCGTGAACGACTGTACAGCTTTCAAGGAATCTGCAATCTCCTTACTTAACCTTGCTCTCCTGACACCAGCACATACTCACCCACACTCGCGTCCACACTCGCAATTACGCACACAATCGCAATGCCGGAGCAATCCAATAACAAAGCTTGGGCATTCCTTTGTCCTTTTGCTCCTTGGCTGCTGGCTGCCTTTATGCAATCATTGCAGCCAAAACCAAAACAATTGGAGACGCGGAAAACGGTGGGGCGGATGGGGGAAAAAAACCCAAGGAAAAGCCATGCGAAAAGCTCTAGAGTCCGTTGCATTGCGAAAACAATAAAGTGCAGGGGCAAAGGATGGACTCAGCATGGCTGCAGGAAGGTCTTCCTGGGCCTATTCACCATTGAAATTTCGCATTCCGCATTTCACATTCATGCAAATGCAGCAAATCAACAATGAAAAAATAATAAAGGATTGCACAGGAGAAAATATGGTCTAGAGTACGATACACTCTTAAAAATGATAAATGTAAAGGAGATTTTAGAAATTAATTTATATATTTATTACATATATTTTTTAATAAGGATTAAGCTTAGGTAACATGATTTAGCTAGAAATTGAATTAAATCTTTATACAGAAATACATTCTGTATCATGGATTTGGACCCATTTGAAATCCATAGCTTTTTCATCAACACCCCACAAATTGAAATAATAAATAATTTTATTAACTTCTAATAGACAAATGTTTTAAGCAATAAAAAATATATCACGTATAATAAATTTTTTTCGATATTTATAATTTTTCCTTCCAAACCAACTTATTAGAGTATATATATGGAAAATCATTCAAATTTCAGCAGTGCAGCTTCGTTTTTTTCCCCCAAGCACTTCTCATTCCGTTTTTCCACACACACACAGTTGATATTTTATCGTAATTTTCCTGGGCACCTGACTTTTTTAGGACTGCTTCATCAGCGGGTTTTGAGCGAGCGAACGAGTGCGTGTGTGTGCATAAATTTGCACCTGTTCAACCATTCACCTGCTCGCTCCGCTCCACGTTTGCTCGCTGGCAATTTGCACACGTACTCGCGATGCCCAGGTAGATAGATGCAATCAAGCATCAGGTTGCTCATTCATCGATTCATGGCTTCATATTTTTGAAATGCAGTTTCCCCTGATTTTGCTACAAATTTTAATCAGAACTCGCGGCTTTAAGGTTACTTTCCCTCTTTTAAATTTTCCTCACATATTTTGTATTCAGTCACGTGACTCCCGGCGATTTGCATAAATTTTGTATTTCAATTACCCAGCGGAGAACACAAGCCAATATGTGTACGCTTCGGTTATAAATAGCATTTTACTAATCAATTGTCCTTTGGGATTTAGTTTTGTCGCTCGGTTCCGTTGTTATTTTGCAAGCGAAGCTTAAAATATTCATGACATTATTGATTTTATAATGTCAGCCATAGAGAGAGAGTTTGATGAACTTGCCGCAGGACTACCGCATGGGCGGTGGGCGGTGTATTTTTGTTTGCTTTGTCACGGGACCTGGGATTATCCCTGTAATCGAATGCCATTAAGATTTTTATTTGCTCACACAACAGATGTGATTAAATGATTTGCAACGCCAAAAGGTTTAATTGGTTTCAAATATTTATAAACGGAATATTTATAAAAGAAATTAAGTGTACTTGCAGTGATTTTTATTTATATGAAAGAGAAAGAGCTAATTTATTAACAAGTAACAAAGTTAAAGCGGAGGGCTTTAAATGGTAGAAATATTTATTTTAGTAAGTGAATAGATTTTCTTTCCTTATTTCCACATTTTCCCAGGAACTCCTTCAACAAATTTCATGTATCCTTGGCAACATTAACTGATTAAGGTCAAAAAAAGAGAAAAAACAAGCCGAAAAAACTTACAAAACGATGCCTTGTTGTAACACATTTATCGATTCATTGCTAACGACCAAAGTCCCACAAGTTCATTAATTAATTAGAGCCCAGCCCCACCCTATAAACCACAAATCAAACACACATTTGCCCCACCTACAACTTCCCTTTTCCCCTTTTTCATTTGGCGCAATCTTAAAATGCGATTTTCGCACTAATAAATTTGCCCATTGAACTTTCAAACACAATAGTTTCTAATTTTACGCAACGTTGCCAATCCAGGCAATGAAAAATGTGTGGAGGGATTTCAATGGAAAACTAAAATTCATTACTGGGAAAATGATGAACAAAATGCAATTAATTAAACTTATAATCCGAGTGTTAGGTGTAAAAGGGCATGGCAATTTTTCCGAAAATGAGCTAAGCTTTACCATTCCCTTAGCTTTGCAATTGTCCTTGCCACTTCCAAGGGTTCCGTTCGGGGAAAAAGAAATGAAAACTAAGCAATTGAACGAGCAACAATGCGCACCACAAGACATTCAAGTGCAGGGCAAGCCCTCAGGCACTTTAAAGAAATTTCTTGTAATTCATATATAAACTTTATTTATAAAATTAAAAAATATATATATATGGAGAGACCTAATAAAAAATTTGGTTTTAAAAATAAAAGAAGGAGGGTCTAGATTATTCCAAAGATTTTCATCATTAAATAGTAAGTTTTTCAATTTGATATCATTCTTTTACTAGTTACATTCCTACTAAAAAACAATACTTTTAAATAATGTTATATATTTTTTTATAAGGGTAATATATTTTTTAATTTCCAAATTTCAAGGGGTTCCCCTTTATATTTGGCCTTTAAAATAAATTCCATTAATTTCCTCCAAGTGTATATATGCGAATTGAAAACGTTAGATTTCCCGCAAAACGGGTGACATGAATTCCTAGGGTTTTCAACTGCGGGGCTGGCTGAGTGAATGGATCCCGTGATTAGTTTCCCCCAGCGCATTCAAAGGCAGGCAAGGGCGGGGGAGGCGGGGCTTGTCCCCGAATCCAGTGGCAGTGCAATCGAAATCAGAATCAGAATCAGCATCGGTGGCAGGAGATGAACCCTGAGTGCATTTCATTGCTCACTGTCGCAGGTCGCAGGCAGCGATTTACGGGAATGGAGCCGAAGCATTCGTAGCTGTCCAAAACCGCCCCCCGACAACCCCAGAGCCAAGGCGAAAACCCCCAATTCAATGATAATAGATTGCTCTGGCTGGGATTAGTTTCGCATACAAATTGCGGGAGGGACGACGTGACGCAGATCCTAACAAGCTAAATGCTATTCTCAGTGCTGGGTAATTGAAGAATTTGAAATGAATAAGCCAATATATTAGGAGGATTTCATTTTGGCGAGAATTAACTCTTTTACCGCGGAGGAGGGAAGGTAAAACAGAGAGAATTTAATTACGTTGATGTGGTACAAAGGTAATTTGATATGTTTTAGGAAATATATAATGAAAACGGAAAAATAATAACAGAGAAAATGCTATATAGTTTTAGAGAAGAAAGATAAATTACTATTTGTGTTTTTGTTAGTATTTAGTGTTTGTAAAATATTCCTTTAACCAAAATGGTTTGACTTTAAAACATTTTTAATTTAAAAATACCAGAGACATTATTTTCATTCACAAACCGAACGATATTTCAAACTCAGCATGCAAATGCTAATTGAGAAAAGCTCAGAATAACCAAATAACCAGTCTCCCTTTGTTGTTCCGAAGCCTTGAAGCTGGTAATTATGATTTAAAAGCGAGTCCAGATTCCAAATGGACAGCCTGTTGGGCACTCAGCCGCTCATTTATGCATTCATTCAAAGATTTCTGCACCGGAATAAAAGAACTCTGCCCCAGTCTTCACCCCGGGTAGAGCGGAGAGTATCTGAATATGTGAGCATAAAATGCAAACGAAATGTGCAATATTTTCAACTCATGCACCTTTGGCAACGATGCCAGATTTTGAATGCACATCCTCCCCTCTTCCTGGGGAGAGAAGGTAACCAGCAAATAAGAAGTACAAAATGTGTGTGCAGATAAAATTCAAATTTCAATTTCTACATCGACAGGGTCCCAGTACGTTCGCCTGCAGCACCCAAGGGGGAGTGCGGGAAATGGCCATGTTTATTGTGACTTGAAGCCAAAACAAATGTTCGTACCTTGTTGCACAAATGTTTACAGTTCGCTGCCAGCAGAAAATACTAACAAAAGCAAAAAATGAAATATATAACAAGAAAACTATGAAGAAGCAGAAGTATCATGACAGGCAAAGTTTGCAATAAAGAAAAATGTGCAAGCGACAAAAGTCGAGAAAAAAGTGCAAGAAAATCTATAAAGAAATTTCATGATAGAGGATATTGAGCTGGAAAAAGCTAGATTGGGTTTTAAATAAAAATAAAGTAAAAGAATTTAAAGAGAAAACTTAAAATAAAAGTTTTAATCTTCCAACTTTTAAAATTCTACTGTAAAAATTTTAAATAAATTTTCAACTGTAATTTATCCCTAAACTGTTGCCAGGATATATATGGCTTTAAGAATAAGAACAGCTTTAGGAAGCAATAGGAATATCTGGAATCCTTTGAAACTTCAAATCATTTTTATTACTAACGCACAAAAAACCGCTGCATTTATCAATTTCGAATATTTTCCAGACCGAAACTCTATCAATATTTTAGCAGCACTTAAAATTTGATTAATGGTTTATTTTGGTTTTCTTTTTCATTCCAAATATTCCAACAATCGACAGGAAGAATTGTCAGATTCGTTTTTATTTGGTTACGTTTTTTTGTTTCTTTTTTTTATAAAATTCCCATTGGAAACCAAGAGAAACCCCGGACAACCAAAGCCCGACGTCCATTAAACAAAAAACAAAACAAAAAAGGCTGAACCAAAAGAGACACAGAGCGAGGGAAAATTGTGCGTCCAATTCGAAAAAATTCATTCATAAAACATGCCTCGTAGATTGCGGCAGTGAGTGAAGCATTTTTCGTACCCACAGAAATGACCAGTGGTCACCACCCTTTTCCCCTTTTTCTTGATCGCCCTTTTCCCCCCGTCATCCACACGGTGAAATAAAATGAAAATCGATTTTCACTTTAACGACTTCACACATAGGAGTACCCCAAGAAAGAAAAATATCCAGAGGCCCCACCGAAACCACATAAACGGAGCGAAAACAATGAACAAGAAGAAACCAGAAATCAACGTGAAATGCATTGAGGAAAGGTAACCCCAGACGATATGGGAAAACACGGGGGCACACAGGGGATGCTATTCCATCGAATTTGGGTTAAGAACTGTGCGTGAGGTTGAGTTGGCTTTTCCTGCTCAGTATTCTCTCTCTGTGCCTTCTGTGTGCTTGACCACTTCCTGTATTTGTGCATGAATTGGAGCGTAATGTGACATTTCATGTGGAGCACAGAGAACCAAAAGCCACAACAAGAAGGCAGTGGAAAGTTGACCATTTTAGTGATTCCTTGGCAATTCTTGACTCTTGTGCAACATGTCGTATGCGTAATAAAGTGAATTATGCCACTGTATATGGGGAAGAGGGAAGAACTTAATGATGTCCTGGCGTGTTTTAAATAGTATAGTTCTTTAAGATACTTTCAAAATATTTTAAAGCTTAACATTTATAAATGTAATGTACTATTTCATTAAAAGAATATGTACAATTTTTTTTTATAAATGAAAGACCGTTTCAAAAGCAATCTAAAATAAAAATTCTTTCATTTAGTGACAATTTAAATAAAAAATAAACTCCCTTAGAGTTTATATTTGCATGTTCCTTGAACAAATAACCGTTAAATGAAATGCGTGGATAAAACGAGTCAATTTTACAACGTCTATAAAGAAAATTAAATTATTTGTATCATTTTAAAGTCCTTGAAGCCCCCGCACCATGGAAATCATAAAGCAAAATGCGATGGACGCGGCTATGGCCATAAACAAATTGAAATGTTCAACGATGTCCAGCAGTCGCTGCCGTCGCCTTGATGGCACTTTATGGCCAGAATGGGGAAATTGAAGCTGTTGCTTTGCCGGCAATGAAATACGAGAAAGTGCGGCGGCCTGGCTGGGAGATCCATTACTCAATCGAAGCGAGATATGGGCGAACGATAAATTAAAATCCTTCTTTTTTATGTGGCCTGAAAAGAAAACATACAAATTTAACCAAGAAACGATATTAAAGTGTTTGATAATTGCATATGGGGCTTGCAAAATAACAATGCTATTTATCACTATAAAATATAGAACAGAAACATATACAAAAAACTGCAAAATAAGCATTTAATTTTATTTAAATATATAAAAACTAACTCAAAAAAGTTTTCCGAATTCATATTAATGTATTTTTAGATTAGTTATTATATTTTTAAGCTTTATATAGAAAATTTTGTAATAGTAAATTTTTATGATATGTATAAATTATTTATATAATTTCTGTTCGTTTTTCTTTTCATTTGTTCAAATTTCATTAAATTATATTGATTCAATTGTAAGCTTTCTTTCTTGTTTAAGTATAAATTTGTTAAGGCTTACCTTACAAAAGCTTATAATAAGGCACAGGCCCGTGCGCACGGGGGGGGTTTTGGGGGTTGTAACCCCCCCCATGGAGAATTTTT
>JAEIHY010005502.1:0-22850 GCA_018904565.1 Drosophila tsacasi
AACGCGATCGTGCCGTACGTCACACGGCTGCGCCCCTCGGTCGGTTGGGCGGGAGGTGGGAGTGGGACCCGCGCGTAAAAAAAAAAAAATACAAAAGGGTATTTAAAAATTATCCTGATTATTTTACACGGATTTGACATGTATTCAGAGAGGCGAAGACAACAACCAAATTCGACTTCATAGCACATGCACTGCTTGCTCAAACTGCTTGAGTAAACGGCAAAGAAATTGTTGCCATGTTCAGCAACACTTGCTTAGGTACAAAAGGAGCTGCATGTTCTTAGAGAAAGTTTCTGCAACATTTGTCTAGATACAAATTGGAAACGGAATGTTTACAGAATTTATTATTTAATTGTTACTATTAAATAAACACAAATATTAATGCATTAAATAATATTATATAATTAATTCAAAATACATTTTTCACATGTATATTTTTCTAATATTTACATAAGTTTCTCTCCACAAATTTTTATTAATTCTTTATGACTATTTGTTTTAATTTATATAAGTCCAAGGCTTTTTGTCATTAGTTAGCTGTTTGTTTTAACAAGCTACTAGTATTATAAAAATAAATCAATCAATTTATTTAAATGTTGAGTAAAGTAAAGAATTTTCCGGGCAATACAAATCAAGTTCCGTATAAAATTTAACCCAGAAATGTTCAAGTATCAAAAGTAATCGACTTTTTCGGAATGGCCTTTCTCTGTTGTTCTTTGTAATCAGAGAAAGATATCTGTTTCCCTACTTTGTTCTCCTAATTGCGGCCCGTGAATGAGTTTCCACGGTCGCAAACAATACGCGGCACACATGGGGAAAACACACAGATACATCTGTATGTACTCGGCACTCTCAGATACGGATATTCGTGTCATTCGACGAAACTTCAAAGATATCCGACATTTTGGTTTCTTTCCTCTTGCGTGAGTCGTGAGCGTGAACCGGCAAAGTTTCGTATGGCGCCTCTCGACAGTTGTTCCTCAATTAAACTTCGGTTCGAGGGGTCCCGGCCCCCGAAGCCCCCGCTAGGCGGAGGCAAACACAAACCGAGGGCTGAATAAATATGGCGCAAGCAAACAAATATCTGGAAGATACAATTATACGCACGCAATTCGTCAATCAGAACGACATTTTTCTTTTATTTGCTCGCCGGTCATTAAAAGCAACAGCAACCTGAGAATGGGAGAACGAATGCAATAAAAGTGCCGCAAGGCAGCGTTTCTTTTTTCCTCTCTATTGAGCCCCAAGTCTGGGGCAATTATAACTTCTGTTGTGCTGGGCGTTGGGTCGGCGGGAGCTTTCCTTGGCACTCATAACTCCGCTAGATTGAGATGCTCTCTCCCGATACCCTGCTGCAACTCGAATCGCCGAGATACGAGCACAAAAGGTAAGCTAATTAATTGATTAATGGCCGCGATCACACGCTTTATCTCGCAAATTAATATTATTCAATTTAAAACTGACTTAAAGTCGTTTTCACCACAACTAAGAGTTGTCGCACTATAATGGCGCTCATTAATTTCGGCCGAGAGGCGGAGAGAGAAAGAGGGCCCTGGCGAAAGAGAGATAGCACTCAGCGAGATCCTTTTGTGATCTTTATCGCCCCCGATCCCGCGGGCTCCCCTGATTCCCCTGATTCCTCCGGTTTCTCCGATTCCTTCGATCCGCCGAATGAATCAGTTGCCGCTTGTCACATGCGCCGAGCCGGGCCGGGCCTCAGATAATGCCAATGGATCGCATAACTCAAATCTCGGCTCGCGGCTCCAGGTCCCGAAACCGCCGTCCTGGTCACATGAGGCCCCGCAATTAATTGAGCTGTTAAATGTAAGTCTCGGAGAAACGAAAGGGAAAAATTAAAATTGACATCCCAATTAATATTTGGCTCGTTTGCATGTCGGGGCCCACAATACTTGGAACGAACTTACAGGTTCTGCAGGTTTCCCCAGCCTCCGACTGCGCCGAGGAGACTGTCCCGCGAGGGTTCACCTAAATCGTATCGATTTCAATCAGTTAGGTGTGGATATTTCAATTTCATCCTTAAATTATTCCGAGAATGAAGTAAGCTTCGATCCGATAGAGAGGCTTGGATTCTAGAAAGTGCCGGAAATATAACAAGTTTGGTTTTATGTGTTTAGTTATCGCATTATTATAACTTTATTATGAATGCTAATTTTGTTTAAATAAATAAAAAATGTTAACTATGTATATTTTTATTGCTATTGAAGTTGTTTAAAGATTAACAATATTTATTCTACGCATTGCTTGGAAACATATTATAAGGAAATTATATTATATATTTTGATTAATTTAAACATACTTATCTAGTGCTTGATCTACTTAAAATATGGCATTAAATAATTACATGTTAGCATAATTTGTTTGAAATGAATTTAATTTCCTTGACTTTTAATTCAATTCGCATAATTCCATTCGGACACTTCTCCGCTCCTTAAGATTCTACTGTCTGCATGAAAAATCATCAAATTAAATTCGCTAAGCCAGCTTATTCTAAAATGTGCCGAATTCATTTCAATTGTCTTTATAATTCTGAGTATCTTGACGAAGAATAACTGCAGAGTCCTGAAACCAATTAGATGATTGCATTCCTCCAGTTCGCCGAATGTATCTCATAGATTAAAACATTTTAATTACACGCATCGCTTGGTGGGTTTTCCCCGCTTTCCCGCCTCAGGCTAGCTGACTGACATGGTTTCGTTCCACGCAACGTTCCGGGGATCAAACGGGAATAACGAAAACTTCAACGCCATCGAGGGTTCGAGCTCGGGCTCGGGCTCGGTCTCCTCACCTCTGACGGAATGCTGCCAGCCGGAGTTGGCCGGCCTGTCGGGCCCGTCGTCATCGCGGGCATCCACATCCACCAAGATGGTAGGCATTTAAGCCCGGCCAGCACCAACACTAGCACGAGCACGCACCACTCTCGCAGATGCCTGGCTGGGCCGGTCCGAGAGTATCCTTTTCGCTTCCTTCACTGGCTGGGCCTCCCTTCAGGGGCGTAGTGCATGATAAATGTCGGGGAATCCGTCAATGTCAAAATCAGACTGTTACAAAGCAGCAGCGGCGTCCGCAGCGCTCCGAAGGGAATCGCCAGGGGACGGGGCTGCGGAGTGGGAACGGAGCAGGAAGAATGCGTCCAGGATGCGAGCAAGAGCATCATCGCAAAAAACAACAACAGCCCGACCAACTGCCGCTCCGTATCCGGAATCCCATTTCAATATCATGCATTCAATATTCTCTTGGTAAATTTGCAGCAAAATGTTCCTTTATTCGAATTCATGTTCATATATTCGGAACACCAGCACTCTGAGAAAAACTAGTAATCATGAGATGAGTAATAATTTATTTACCATTTTATTTCATAATATTATTTTATTTCATAATATTTAATATTCTTTAATATTATTTATTAAAGTTTTCGTAAAGTTCCAAACAACTCCGTAAAATATACCCTACGGGATATTTTTGAAGATATAAACACAAAAATAAAAAGATTTTAGCTAAGCTTATTATACATCATAATTTGTATTGTTTTTTTTTTCCTGTGCAGTACAGAGACAGTCCGGGACATGCGTATATGCAGGCCATGCAAATGCCAATGCAGAATCATCTAGCGGAAATTATGCTGACTAATTGCGCGTAATTAATCAGCTCCTGGCGCCCACACGGAGGCAACAATGGCACAGGCACTGCCAATGCCCAGGGCCATGGCAATATGAGGCCGTGGCCGTTGAGTAACTGGCTAGAATTGAATTTGATATGCTCCATTGGCACCTTGCCTCATGTCAGCCCAAGTCGGGATAAAGTAATTAAATTACTTAGTGGTGCAAAAGTCCTCATATTAGTAGGTATATTGAATTTGAAATGCACGCTAAATGCAGTGAAGGATTGCGTGTCTTTTGAGTAATGATATCTAAGAGATTATTCTTTTATTGGGAATATTATTATTAAAAGGTGTAAGGTATATAAAATTTACTATGTATTATTTAATAATATGAATGATATAAGAGATCCTGCATTCTACTATTATGATTAAGCTTAGTAAGAGGCTTATGTTAAATTTAATTAACTAACTAGTGTATAAGTAAAGCCATTTGGCCATTTTCGTTAATATTAACGTTGAGAATTAACGAACTCTTATTTGTTATTTTAGAGATATTAAACAGAAAAATTAAAAATATCTTAAGTGGAAGAATTGATTTAGTAACCTGTAACTGAAACAAAACTTCTTGATCTTATAAAATTGAATTATATATTAATATGCTACAAGTTAAATCCAAATCATATATATAAATTAATCCATTTTAAGTGCTTTCCCCAATAATAATGTTTTGCTTAACTTAATCTGGCTTCAATGAGACATGGCTTATTATACAAAAATGTAATTTTAACTATAGTTTTTATACCTTATAATCTTCTCTACCTAAACCCGAGCTTGGAAGTTCATATCAATGTTAAACATATTTTCACTTCCACATGAGCACAAAAAAGTAAACATTTTGTCCGGTCCGAGTGGCAAAAAATAAAATAGCCATGTCCATTGGCGAGTATTTTGACAAATTGCCCGATTGGACATTGAAACATTTTATCTGCCATGTCGTCGATGCCAGTGGGCGTAGTCCGGGGGGATGAGGGTGGATTTTGGGCAGTGGGAAGTGGTGGCTCTCCAAGTGGGTGGAATCCCGAAAGAGGGTGTGAGCCACGGGCCACGGGCAGTGCGTTGGGTCAGTGCGTGGCATTTCGGTCATTTATATGAACACTCGTCCTTTTTCATTGCCAGTTGGTGTCCCTGCCTCGCTCTTACTGCCTCTCTGGCCTCTCTCCCTCTCCCTTTCTCCCACTGGATCCGTCTGGTCTGCTATCTCTCTCTCCCTGTGGGCACATGTGTGTAACTTCCAAACTCCAAGCCAAACCAAACCAAACCGATCCAGAAGGGCCGCCTTCGGGAGCACATCATGGCGAATGACAGATTAGCAAAGTCCCAATGGACATTTGTAACCGAACGGAGGGACTCGAGTGTGGGCAGTGGTTGCACTGAAAAAAATGCATTAAGCTTTTGAATTTAGTTTTGCGACATATCTACCATTTCTTGGGCATGGAAGAGAGGTGCTTAATTTTCCACCCTAAACTCTTTCGTTTTATTATGTAATTGAGAAACCTAATTAGATATATTATTATAATATAAGTTTTAGGATTATCGGCAGGTGGCTAAATATTTAAAATAAATTATTTCGATATGTCCGAGATTCAAAACCTTAGAGAACTTGAGAATGTATTGAGATATTCTCCTTTTAAAAGTCAAAAGAAAAACTAGGAAGTTAAAGCCACTCACAGGGGTATTTAGCATATTCATATATCTTTTTTTTTTATAAATACTCTTTAAACCTGGATTGTTTAACGACTTCTGTTCTATTTTTCCCAGTGTCAGTGGGTGGTTTAACTTGGGTGGCGGATCCTGGAGTAATTTAAATTGCCAGGCTGGCCGGAACGCAGCGCTTTTGACCGCTGCCCACCTTGAGGTCCCCGGAGACGCTCGCCGGTGGACGCTTCTTATCGGCCGTGATTACTTTCTAATCCGTGGCAGCATCGGAGGCAGTCGAGTCGTCCAGCGTTGACACAAACAAATGGCCAACTGGCAGCGCCAGTCGGAATGACAGGGCACATCAAACGGGCCAGAGTGAAAGGTATTAATTGCCATCCCAGGAGCGGCAGGGGGAGCAGGAGCAGGACCAGGTAGGCCGGCAGGACACAGTGGTGGGCGAGGGAGAGAGTGTTTTTAATGTGAAAGCAATTTCGGCAAATCCGAAGCAACTCAAACGAAAGTGCCGCCGCCGCTCACAGGTACACGTGGAAATTCTTTAGTTGTTATGACCAGAGTGGCCATAATTATTTTGATGTTGCTGCGTAATTAGTGTTCGATCAGCTGAATGAATGGCCAGGGGAAAGTCGCCGGGCGGCCGGAAAGGGAAAGTGAAAAATTGCATTTCATGCGTGGCTGCCTCAACAGGGAAATTACGCACTTATTCCCCATGTATCGGAGAGTGAAATTCGTTTGGGAGCAACTAATTGCAGTCATTCGGTGCAATGCACAAAATGGCTGCCCTCGAAGAAGATGGTCGAAATGGAATCGAAGTAATTGCTGGAAAGTAACATTTGAGCCAGATGAACTGTTAGATACAAAGTATATTGTAGTTGAAAAATAAAGAAATCTTTAGTTTGAAGGTTTCTTCTTAAGTCCTCATAATCACAACTTATTTGTTGTAAATTATTTGTATTTATTTATTGTAAAACATGGGCAATAAAGTGTAATTAATTAATATATTATTAAGATTATCAACCCTGCAGAATTTTTATAAAACATTTTTAAAGGAACCAAAGGGCATAAAACATACGTATAATATTTAAACGTTTAAATATTATACTTTCTCTGAATTCCATCTGAAATCGAGTAGCTAAGACAGATGGTTTGCATTGGAAATTAAGACTCCCGGAAGTCATTTTAGAAAATAAAATATAAATCAATTAAATGACGGTATATATACTTATTCGATTTTATTAAAAGCCGACCTCTTTCCCACTTAACTGCTGAATGCGCTCCGAAGTTAAGGACTGCCAATAAGCCTCCACACCCACGTTGAACATCTGTCCTAATCGAAGACTCCTTGGGACTACGATCACGAGTTTCAGGAGCCAAAAGTCATCCAGCCATTTGAATGCGTAACTCTGACGGCAGCGGCGGAGGCTGACTGATGGCCGCAACTCCCGTTGACGAGCACAACAAATTTCAGTGCAACGTCTCATACTCTCAATGTCGGCAATATGTCAAACTTAACAGCAGCGGGCGGGATCGGGATATATTGTAGACGGCGGCGGGAGTGGCAGCCACGTGATGCCAAAAAAAGAATAAAAATAAAACAAAAATGAGCGATGCAATGGCAGAGGCGCATGAAAATTCATTTTGAAAAGTTCTGCTCCCCGCATGTGAGGCTCGAATTAATAATGACGCCAACAGCGTCGACGGCGCGACGATTCTATATATGCAGCTATGTATCTAGAGGCAGCGGAAGAAAGCTAGAGATGGGTGCGTGATAATTTGTATGCAAAAATATATTACTAACATAGCAGGTATCTTAGTTTAAATAGAAAACAAATATAAACAACAGTGCTTTCTTTTATAACGCCGGGGCACCTTATTTTCTTAAAAGTTTCAAGCTCAACTAAACAGAAATGACAATGATATGTCTATATAACCTCCTAACCTATTCTATGACCAATTATATAGAATGATTTATTAATTTGTTCTTAGCTAGATTATGTTCGTGTCACAGTGCCCTCAGCGATCCAAATGCAGTTCCCGACATCAAAGTGCTGGGCACTCGGTGTCTGGCTTTTGCCATTGGCTTGTTTGAGTGACAGATCGTTCTGGCCGGGGCTTTGAAGTGGAACTCGTGTGGCAACCGTTTAAGATATAATTAACCCGACATCCGCACACTCGCAAATTGGCGCAGAACAAATGGAAAATGAATTTGTGTTCAATATTCAAATGCCCCGCAAAAGAGAGGGAACAACAAATGACAAACACCAGTCCCCATTATGTGGGGAATGTGTTAACAGGGAAATAAACAAAAAGCGTCGTCGAGCCATGAGAAAGAATCAAAACTTTGCCCGGTGACAAGCCACTCAACTCATTGACATTGAAAGCGACATCGGGCCACAAAGCAAACTCACACAAAATTAGATTAATTTGGGTAATTTGAAGTTTCGTTGTAATGAGTTTGGTCAGTCATTTGGCTCTGACATTTTCGTTCATTTGGCCCTCGGCTTTGTTGTCTTTATTTCGTGGGTCGCGAGTTTGTCAACGATTTCCTTTTTCCCCGACCAGTGAAAACAATCGGAGGGCCCAAAGTTTTATTCGTCTTAGAATTCTTAACTCATAAAGTTGGATGATGCTGTTGGGATCTTATTTATTCGGCTGTTCGAAATGGTGAAGTTGCCCATATTTCGAGGGCCCCGGACGACATCAGTTCCGCATTCAGAGATTCAGTTGCATCTCGGGACATCGCCTCGCATCGCACAGGGTGGAGCGACGAATTTCCAAGGGGACCAGGGCATGGGGAACATGTTCCTTATTATTTTCCGCTGATTAATCGATTGTCGGCTGCGTGTCGCTGGCTCTCCCTGCCTCCATATGTCATCCCCGTCCGTAGTGCAGCGCTCGGTGATTCAGACACTTGTCACTGGAAAAATGTAAACATGAAATGCATTTATGTAGAAATGAAAAAAGTATCTGCGCAAAATACAAATATCCCCCTGTCATCCGCGGGAGGGATGCAAAGTTGCTGCGAATAAAAAATGGTTTGACATGGCGCGTCTCAGTTGAGGGAGCCATTGCGTAAGGGAAAATGGATTGCTCGAGTGTGGGGCGTAGTCCCCGAAAAAGGATGGAAAATTATTTGGAAAATTTTAAAGTATCCACTGGATTGAACGCTTTTTGGGCAAATAATGTTGCATTGTTGCTGAGCAAAATTAATTGTGAAAAGTATGTTATTTAACACACATTGTTTTGATGGCGCATAACTTGGTTCTTGAACATTCAGCATCTATAAAATTAAAATGGACAAAATGTGTTAAAATCGTAATTAAATAACAATGCTTTTAAATTTTAAATGAATTAATCTTTCGTGAGGACTAACGCTGTTATTCCGTTAATAACTAAATCATGTTTAAATATTTTGCCAAATCATTTTCATGTTCAGAATTTTGTAAAAGCATTTGTGTCTTCTAAAGCGAAACTCTTTCAATAAAAGTTAGAAAGTAAACATATTTTATTTAATTTGTAATCTAAGTAATGCAGAAACGCAAGAAATGGTTAAATTTACGAAGAATTATTCTTAGTCATTGTAGAAAAAGTTATACAAAAATCCTTAGTGGTTGATTCGGTCTCAGCCAGAAGCTTGAAGTCCGGCAATGAAAGTGAAACGAGTTCAGCAATTCCCAAATGTTACATTCTCCCCAAACGCCTGGCTGCCGGATTGGGTTTCCTTGGGCTCATTGCTTTCCCAGCACTATGGAACCCCGGTTTGCTGTGCCAGTCCCAGTCCCAGTACCAATCCCAAGCCAAGTCCCTTCTCCGGGTTCCCGCGGCTTCAGATCCCGGCTGCTGGGCTGCTTTTGATGATGATGGCATTTCCTTTGGTAGTTGCGTACGTCATAGATTAATGGCGGCAATCCATCAAAATCACTCGATGGACATGACGAACAGCCGAAAATTCAGCAGAAGCAGTCAGCCAGTCCAGCAGCTCCGGAAGAGCAAGCGAGATGGCACACGGTTTGAGGGAGAAGGGGAGAGATTGCCAGCTTGCCAGTCGAGAAAGGCCGAAATTTCGGGTTTTCTGTTTACCAAGTTCTTTGTATTTGACTGAATTTTTGTTCGATATTTAGCTTCTGAATTTTATTATGATTTTATGTAGGGTTTCACTGTATAGATATTGCAAAGGTGCTTTTATTAAAAGATTTGATGTGGCCTTCATATTATATTTATTTATTTATAAGATTTATTCGGGTGGATTTTTGAGCCTCTTACTGAAATAGTGTCCTTGTTTTAACATAGGCTCTGCTCCTTTAAACATTCATAATAGCAAGAATGGAAGCTAATCTCTGGAAGTCGACAAAATTAAATCAAAATATTAGAACTCTTGAAATCGATATTTTTTATTAAAACGAATACAAATACCATAACTTAGTCAAAAATGATTCAATTCTAATTCAGAAAGCATTTCTGCGTTAGTTTTTATTAGGTTTATAAATCTGAATACTGAATTTAAAAAGTTACAAATGGGTCCTGACTAAATTGATAATACCCTGCGAGGGAATAAAAACAGAGACGCTAATTTAAATTAAATAAAATGACTTGAAAATATTTAAGTTACAATCAAACCTGCTCAAAGCAATATTATTTTCATGAATCACGTTTCGAAACACCTTTGACCTCATATCCGAAGATGGGAGCGAGGCAGAGTGGATCCTCTCAGAACGATTCGGAGGCGTCAAAGTGCATCGCCAGAGCACAGGCAGTGATCGATCAGTTGCCGGAAGAGCTGGCAACTCACGGCAAGGTCCAATGACAACGCCTCTATGAATAGACCGGGAACATCAGACGGAGGGCATCGCCAGCACACTTAGCAACGAGACTCGGATGCCAGGCCACTTAGCATGAATCCGGCAATAGTGGGAAGGCATCGACAAACCGTCCCCAGAAGACACTTGAGATCGGCAGGGAAATGGGGAAAATTCGGGGAGAAGGCTGGCGTTCGCTTTCCACGTTTAATTAACAGCAAAAGTGTGACTGTGACACGTTCGCGGTGCACAGAGGGATCACTGTACTTCCCCCTCGACATCTGTGACTATTCAAAACTCTTGTCTCCTGGTCGACGGCATTATCGGAAACTGATTAATAACCATTGTCGGGCCTTGTCTGGGTCCCCAAAGTGTGAGTTCATGTCTCCCGATCCCTGCCCTCCTCCAAGAAGCGAAGATCTTGTTTCGAACCATGTCCCTTGTCCTGAGCATCTCCCCAACAAGAATACGACCTGGGAATCGTACATGAAATGGGGGGATAAGAATATTTAAAATAAACAAAACCAACTTTGGAAAACTTAAGTGAAGGAAAGTTATCTTAAAGAAATTATGATTTTACCCTTGGAGCGAAGCAAAGATCGGTGAATGAGTAATTTGCCGCCCTATAAATCATATATATTCTTGATCAGCATCAACAGCCGAGTCGATTTAGACATGTTTAGGACCATAATTTAACAATTTTTTTTAAATATTATAAGGCAAAACTACTACAGAAAGGGTGTGCGAATTGAAATTAATGCATTCTTGACCGAGCTATGATCGATTTTCAATTCGATCGAATGATCCAAATACAAACTGCAAGGGCATAATAAATAATAAAATAGTAATCACAGTACACCGATTTATTTACCTTATAAAAAACAACACATAAATGCTTATCGAATTTAAATTAATACATTTTTGGCATATGGTCAAAAAATTAAGCCCCATGATAAATTGCAAGTGTATACAGACCACAACTTCCCCGAAGTTAGCTTCTTTTCTTGCTAATGATCGTTTGACATCTTGGAGATTAATGGAGAGTTTAAAATCAATTCAATGAAAAGTAATAACTAAACAATTTAGCTTTCACTATTAACTTTACAACGCCAAATAATCCCATTAACTATTTACAAGAGACTTTGAAATATTACTAAGAGAGCTAAGAAAACTATAAAAAATATGTTAAAATCTTTAAAAATATTTTTAAACAACTTTATTAGATGTCGTCAAAAAGTGTTGTTTAAATTCAAGGCATATAAACTTTCTAGCTTAAGCCATAGTAATTTAATTATTCAAACAGTGAGTAATGCAAATATAAGAATAAACGAATATTTACCTGTAAATGCTATTTATATTTATTTCCACTAATTCCTCAAATTATTAAATTACTATATAGCACCACCACCATTTGTTCTGCAGATTTACATTGGTGTTGTACAAGCCCTTGAATACACTTTAATTGTTTTTTAAGTGCCGCACAAATTACTTAATCACGTTCGGGAAAAGCCCTGGGCCTATGCCTCTAATTCGGGGACTCAAATATATAGTCAGAGGGCTCCTTGTGGGGATGGCTTTTTGTGCGCTGGCCCCTTGCGATTATTCGTCTGTTTTGTGTGATAAATGTTTTTATCACCGCATCGAGTTCATTCGGTGCCGGCAGCGCTTAATCTGAATGCCATCGTCAACTGATGGCAGGGCATTAGTTTTCCAGGGGCGTCCCAGGCCGGGATGGCCAGGAGAGTGGCGCTGGGGAGGGGCGGGAGCTGCGGGCTCGCCAGCGGAAGTTTCATTACTGGCGCCCAAGGAGGAAATGAAACGGAGAACGGCACGAACCCTGCGCTCAAATCGATGCGTATCTTGAGCGATGATTTGCGGTGTGTGCGAGTGGAAACTTTGTGAAAACCATAAAATAATTAACACTTGATTATTATTCGGGGAGCGATGACTGGGCGAAAGTTGGGCAACTTGGCCTGAGTGCCGACATGGGTGACATCGATTTAATTCGCTCGCCAACTCCACCGAAAACTATTTCGCACTTTCGCAGCAATCTAAAAACAGATTTAGACTCTGTCGCTGTCAGCGGCAGAGAGTGCGGAAAATGCAGAAAATGCTGAAAATTCAGAAGGCAGCAGCTGGGCTCTTTGGGGCGTGTTGGGGATGCAAATTTCTGCACTGCAAGATGGATGCAGGCATTAATTTATCAAAAAACTCCGCACCCTAGCCGGCATTTTGACGCTCCGCCTTTGTTCCTTCTAATAAACTTAAGTGCAAGTTGCACGGCGGCGACAAAAGAAGGCAAGACAAAAGCGGCGAGAATAAAAAATTAACGTCAAACAAAGAAAATCCACCATTATTATGTGCCACGCACACACATACACACACACACAAATGCGAATGGGGAAAATGCGGTTCGCTTTGGTTTTTTTTTTTTTTTGGGTAGCTTCAAAAGTTATCAACCTGAACTTGGGGTTCAAAAAGAGGTTCGTATTTTTTCTAAAATAGTTTTAGTATTATCAACTACTTACGAGCTATCATTTAGATATTTGTACCAACTTAAATGTTGTAAACATTTCACTAGTAACTATCAAAATATACATATTTATTAATATACATATTTATTACATGATGTAGATTTGATCCTAAACTTAAATCTGCAACAATTCCTAGGTTGTGAAAACCCTATTTCTTTGTATTCCTATCACCACAATCTGCTTTATTCACATTGAAAACTCTTTGAACCACCCAAGCAAGGACAAAGCGTGGAAAATTCCGCTTTTCATCCCCGCAAGGGTATTATTTTCGGGAAACCATAGTTCTCTGTGTTACTGTTTTTTTTCTTTTCTTTTTTTTTTGTCGGTCTGCGGAGAAACAAGGGTGACATGATGGACAGACGTCCACGTTTTTCATCAGCGGTCGTCATTTTGTGTCATCGTCAGACGGCGACTTATGCACTGGGAGAAAACGTAATATAAATTCATTTTATTGATTTGAAATTATATTTTTTTAAGAAACAAGTTACTTTCTGTGTAGAAATGATCCCCTATTTTAGGCTGTAAGGTTAAATATTTTAGAAGGTAAGTAGTTAGATAGATAGATGGTTAGATAGCAACCCTTATCAACGGTCAAAATGGAGACATAAGTTATTGAATCTTATTTAATATTAATTTTGTTCCCAATTCTGAAAATAGTCATGTATTTCTCAATGAGTAAAACTGGAGGAAAACTGTCAGAAATGATGGGCCAGGACTTGTTCCCAGTGCACAGTCACTTCCGCAGGGACACACGCACACGCACAATGGTGCGTATGGCGGCCATTGGTGTATTCGCGCCATGGTGGTAGTGGCGGTGAGATGGTGGTGGAGCTGCCTCGATGGCGGTGGTGGCAGTTGTGCGTATTTTTGTGTCACATTCCAATCTATATCAATCTTGTGTTCGCAATGACGGATGGCATTTGTCAATGTCAGACATTTTCGTTTTCCATTTGAGCCTCTAATGGCAGACGGGCAGAAGGCATAGAGGCAGAAGGGCAGACGGGGCAGGAGCAGGAAGGCGAGCGTTGTCCTGGCTTTGAATTCTGCGTCCTTAAAGTCACTCGGCTCAGCCACTTGCCCGAGTCCGCCCACCTCCCCCCAAAACGCCCTCGACGCATGAGTTTGACGAATTTGATGTCAAATATTTTCCTTGTTTCCCTCGGTGTTTTTTTATGAAAAGCATTTTCAGGGAATTAGAATTGGCTTCTCTGGGTGCGTTTTTCCCCTCTTCGCTGGGGAAAATTCTTGTGTCCTGGGGTTGGTTTTGTTTGCTCCCCTTTCTTTCAGTATTAGGGCTTGAGGGGAATCTGTGCGAGTGCGTGCCGGAAATCAGTAAATGTGTTTGCACTAAGTGTTTTCGATTCACAAATATTTGCATTCTTTTGGGGGATCAGCGTCTGTCCCTCTAGTATCTGGGGAATTCCTTTGACTTATTTTCATGTCAACTTGTTTGTATTAGAGGAAACTTCAGGGCTTGCACTTAGGAAGGGATAAATCTTATTAGTTTTCAGAGACTTCAATCCTTTAAAAACTATAAAAATGCTTTGAATAAAACGAATTCTAAATAGCAGTTAGTTATTTGTTAAGTACCTTAACTAATATCAACTCTACCCATAATTCTCTTGATGACTTGAAATGACCCCTATGGGACTTGTTAACCGAATTCCATGAGAGTCTTCAATGCACGTCTGAAAAAGGAGTTACTCGCAACAAATTGGAAAACCATTAATCACAAGACTTAATGTTTAATTTAGCAGGCTCTGCAGGACAGTCGCCGTCAAAACAAACACTCGACATCATTCAACATTAAGTAATGATAAGCCGAGACCTGCGTGTCCCTATAAAATATGAAGAACAACTGAAACAATGATCGCAGGCTGTGCGAAGTAAACACAAGCCACCCGCAAATGTGTCAGCAAACCAAAGCAAAGTCCAAATAAAACGAACCGAGGGCCGTTTTGTTGAACATCATTAATAACAAAATACAACGAGCGAGGCAGAGTGGTCGGAATTAATGAATGCTTATGAGATGCCACTGCAAAGATGTGCTAAACGCACGTCCAGCCCGAAAATACACGGTTCCCGTCCGGTAGGGCTCCCTCCGAGCCAGGATGGACTGGATGGACTGGGAAATTAATGAACTGGCCCGAAATTAAAACCGAGAAACAAAACCGAAATGCATAAACAATTGAAAAGTGTGTCGACACCGGGCGCACGATTGGGTGGAACTCCCAAATCGATTCTGGTACCAGGTTGTCTGCCCGGTCAGAGACTCTGCGTATCCTGTGGCAGCCTTTCGTAGACTCCACGTCGGCATTGCGTTTTGTTTGATCGTTTCGAGTGGAGCTGGGCCAAGGGAGAAGGGGATTTTGGGTGATTGATGAAGCCCAATCGTGAATTTCACACCCAGCCGATATCGCATACAAATCGAATTAAAGACAGAGCCAAACGATGGCTAATTAATTTCCACCGAATATTGATAAATGACTCGCTGGCCAGCAATGCAAATCTACAATCGAAGAAACTCCAAACTAAAACTGGATATGTTCTTTGTAAAGGGATAAACACTATTGGTTATCCTTTGTAATTACTTTCTTATCTGTGTTCTTGGTTTCGTAAACCAATAGAATAGTACAAGAAATAATACCCAAGAATTATAGTTTCCTTTTCAATTATAACTCCGCTTTTTCTTGCCGTGCAGCTCAGTTCCCCGAAGGGCACCCAGATCGAGGGACTATAAATAGATGGGACTGATAAATGATGTGCCGAAGAACGGCTTCAAGTGACGGGGGCAATTATGCGAGGAGCCAACTGAGGCCCAAATGACAGGTCGATTGAGTTAACGTTAACGCTAAACACTAACGCCCGCTGCCCTTTCCGAGCCCCTTTGAGCGAACGGGCATCGTGGACCTGAGAGGAGGAGTCGCTGCACCGGCTACCAGCTAAATTTGTGGCTATTTCTGTGGCAGCGTTTAGCCCGATCGCCGCACGATCGATCGCCAATCATTAATAATCCATTGGAACAAGGTCTGGTGGCAGAAGCGGCAGCCGCCGGTTCGCGGCGGAGTTACTCGGCTCGGATCGGCCAGGGCCAAACAGGTGTGCCTCAGCTCCTCATCGGCGGATCGTGGGCTTTCGAAATCGATCATCGTCACGCCGCCGCGCGAGTCGATTAACGTGAGCGAATTTTCATTACCAGAATTCATTTATTTCGCTAGCAGAGAAAATTATAATTAAATATCCCGTTGATTGTGTTGGCTGATCGCTTATTTTTTAGCTTTTCTGTTTCGCAATTCGCTTTTCAATTTGTTGGCCACAAATTGAGTGGGCTAAGAATGGGCAGCGGGGCCAGGACCACACACACACGCAAAACTGGCTAATGCAGGAGGTTCACAGCAGCAGGAATTTTAATTTAAACTTTTGGTGTTCGAAGTAAAACTTTCAAAACTCATTGGACTTTCTAAAACCATTTGCAATCGGATATAATAGTTATTATTTGAATATTAAGATGCTTGGAATATTGGCAAATAATAGTGGAAATTTTGATTAATATACGGATTTTGGATTCTCGCAATTAACAATTTTAATTGTTTAACTTCTTTAATTCAGTGTTCTGAATTTAATTAATTTTTAACCTATTTATGGTATTTTTAGACTTTTATTTGTAACAAAAAATTATCACACAAAGAGATCGATAATATTTTTTTCAAGAATACAAGTATTTCATGCTTTTTGAAAAGCATAAGGAACCAAATTATAATTAAATTAGAATTTGAATTATAGTTAATTATTTTTTAAATTAAATATCAACAAAATATTGTGGGAACATCGATTTCAAATTTGACCCCTGACCTAATTGCTAACTGCAAGACAGCTTCCTTTTTTGTTATAACTTAATTAACTAATAAATTGCTGCTTATGAGTTTAAAATCAATGAAAATGTATAATTATTTGCCAAGCTAAGAAAACCTTTTAATATTCTAAGAGAACCACACATTTTTTAATGATTTAAGGAAAAGAATGTATCCCAATGAAGGGATAATACAATATTAGCAAAATATTATTTATTAAGTAATAATCCCCTCCTCAAAAATGTAAAGAATTACTTACTATCATTAGTATACTCGGCAGTTTAGGGATATTTAAACTAATATTATATCTTTGAGAGTCCAGACAAGCCCGATTGTGTCAGCGGTGAAATGGAAACTGATCAACTGCTGTCCGCACATCCCGTTCCCGTTCCCATTTCCCTCGCCATTTCCATTTGCATATTCCTTCGCAGCCGGCTCGTCAAAGTCAAAAGTCAGGGGCCGTAAATCAGCGGCAGGCAGTGGGCCACAAAGGCTAAAGTCAAAACACAAAACAAACAGTCGCCCACGCGGAGAAAGGATGTGTGCAGAGTGAAGTTTTATGACGGTCACTGTCAGTCGCCGATTGACGTTTTGAAGGACATGGACTACCTACAGCAAGGATTACAAAGGATTGCCGAACAATCGAATGGACAATATTTGCATATCAATTTGCCACGCATCCCGGGAAGTGTCAAGGACATTCCGCACAAGCAAACACAAAGGGCGAAATGAGTGAGAGTAAAGGTTAAGTAAGGGTAGAGGCGGCGAAAGGAGAGCGAACCCATAAATCGTCCTGCTGCAGTCGAAGGACATGTGTTGACGGGGTTTTCAGGATGCAGTATTTGCATTTCTTGTATGTATGCCTACACTGCGCGATAAATTGCCCACAATTTGGCCATTACTTTTGAACCATTCACATGCAAATGGGGCTGGGGATGCTCGCCTGCGTGCCTCACGAAATTGTTGCACATTTGCATAATTATGGTAATTATCAATAAATATTCATTAGTGTGAGACTGGAGCTTAAATTTAATTCGCTTTTAATTGGCCTCATAACAATTACGGTCGGCAGCCAGTTTAGGGGCCAACATTGTACGTTTAAATAAAAAAGTTAACATACTGTTTACATATGTGTGGTAGCACTATATAATAATGTATATATTGTATTCGCATGCAGTTTTAATTTATTAAACTGTAGGCTTCTTTAAAGTAATTCTTTGGGATATATACATAAGATTAAACTGTTGCTACATTTTATTTACACTTATTTTAAATTACACTTGAATAAGTAAAGTAAATGAAGTAATCTGTTGCTCTCTTCTTGAAAATTATAAATTTATACTATAGGAATGAAATACATCAAAGATCTTCCCTTTAAAAAATTTACCATAATGAAAAATCGATTTCCAAATGATCTGTCCCTATCTGACCAACTCAGTAGCCTTTGTTTTAGGCCACCGAATGACTTTTGAATTTATTTATTTTCCCCTCGATCTCGGGACATTATATTTAACCTTTATTCAAATCATTCGGATTTGTTGTGTAATTAAAATTAATACAGAAGAGAAGAGGTCGCAAGGGAGACTCAGACCCAAATCAGCCATTGACCTCACGCAGCTGGGAAAGCGGTGGGAAAACTGGTTTTCCGTCCCATTTGAGCTCGGCCAGTCCGGTATGCAGGCGATAAATTTTCTACCTGTCAATGGATGAGCGGCTACCTTAATGGCATCCGAGAGATAAACCGGCCGAGGCCTTTGATTGTGCTCCCATCTTTCCAAGATGGCCGGTGACTGGGCAGAAGGGAAAGCTGGAAAGGCCAAGAAAATTATGCACTTGGCCCGGCCGCCACTTAAAGGGCAGTTTTCCATAATCGCTCGAATTATTTAGCGGCCGAAAAACAAAAATTACTCGCTCGAATTAGGGCCAAAAACACGCACCTAGTGGGGAGTGGTGTTGGCCGTGTACGGTGGGTAATGGCTGTGTCAACAGGCGACTCGCCTGCCCCAAGCTGCCGGCCAATAAAGTCATTAAAATTTCACCCTTATTATGGCTTTTAAAGTGATTGCAAAATGAGGAGGAGAGAGCTGGTCCGTCGATGAAACGTCTTCATTAAGCATGCATCAAATTTGCGATTAAGTAAAAAGTGCACGCACATTTCCCTTGCGGAGTAACCAAACGGCCGGCCTTCGACTCCGACTCTTCCCTTCTTATTTTTTCTGGCGGCCACGGAAGGTGCAAGGAAGCAATTTCCTGTAATTGCCACCATTCTTGTTAATCACACTCCGCGCCGCACTCCTATATATGTGAGAGCTTATAGGCAGGCCGACTGTAGTAGCACATCCAGTAGCCGGGGCATCCAAGTGCAACAGGCTAAATCGTTTTCTCCCGGCTGCCTTCTAAATTAACGATGAAATATTTATGAGCTTCTCAAAGTGCACACACACCTGAGCTCAGGTGGGTATCTGTTCTGTTTTTGTCTCAGTCCCGGGCGGAGCTTTAGGGACCATAATTGGGCCCGGGCCTGGGAAGATCGCAATACTTCCGTTACGCGGCTCAAATCGATCACTTTAGCAGCTCCAAATAATATGGAATTATTGAAAAGCGGTCATCAAGCAGGGCTCACGCCAGCCCATTAAACTTTTTCGGTGAAAAATAATGAAGAAATTGCAAAATTGTACACATTTTATTCAAAGAGTTTTTGCACGCAAACAGTACTTTAAACTGGTATTATTTTTAAGAACTAGAATACTAAGATAACTTAAAATTTCCATTTTAATTATTATTATTAAATATGCTTGTGATTTTATAAGAAGCAGCACAACTTTAAATTAAATCTCTGAATATGCTTAGGAATAATATTCAATAGTAAAAACTTAAGTGAAAAATGTATTTAATTCACTGAGACCTATCTAAATTGCTTTACATTCTTCTAAAATTCACACTCTCCAACATCCACCAAGTTAATGCTTCAACTTTTACCACAATTTGTCCATATGCGGGCACATAATAAAGCGACTTCCGTTGGTGGCGCTCAAAAGCGTCGGCATTAATTGCTCCAATCAAAAGATTCCTTTTTCTCCGGAGGAACTTGGCCTGGGCTCATCGCGGCTTTTTGCATTCGCCATTTCTCTTCGTAACTCGCCACAATTAACGACTGATCAGCAATTAAAGTTGCATTACCGGCGACGGGTTTTGAGTCGCGAGCGGCACCTGCGATCGGCGGGATGCGTGGATAATGAATTCGCAGCTCCGTGCGATCCATCAGTTTGGTGGCCATAAATGTATATAAATACTGTATGTGCGGTGGGTCGTGATTGCCCCTGATTGCCGCCGACTGCAACATCAAAAACGAGTTAAGGCCACCGCTGAGTTTTCGTATTCGTAGTCGGATTTGGATACGGATTCGGCGGAGTTTTCGCAGTTTCTAATGATGATGATGGCTCCGCTTTTGGCCTCGTCGGATGTCATCAAACCCGCGGTGCAGCGAATGGCTGAGAGGAGGTCAAATGCACCTTGATTGCGGTTAGTAGTTGGGTCCATCTTAAGGATTTCCATTTACTATGCAACTTGTAAGGGAGAAGAAAGCTTGTACCAAGACTAGGGCTATCAAATATTTAAGTTGTGGAATATTCATATGCGTTCTCATATTCTAAACAGCTTTAAAGCTCTTACCCCTCCAGAATCCCCCAGAGTCCTTATGGTTTGCCTCCAGTTTTCCATCTCGGCAACCACATGTTGCTGTTCCTCCACTTAGGATATTAAAAAGCGAGCTCATTCCCCGGAAAAATCTCGTATGCAACTCCTTCGCAGGCAACCCAAGATTTATGGAATTTAATTTCCTGAGCTGCCTTAGCTGCCCGGCCAGCCGTGGAAAGTGGAGTTCGGCGGGGGCTGGTGGTGGTCGGGTGACGCGATGTAAACAAGGATGCAACGGATGCATAGCCATGTGGCGAGTGACACGTAATATTCGCAGCAAGCCACAGGCTGCTGCCGCTGCTGTCAGCACATCTGCAAATGGGAAACTGAGGAAAACTAAGGAAAATGGAAAAATGAGGAATGGCTCTGGCGGCAGGACGACCCAATAACATTAGCCCAATGGCAGTGGCAGCATTGCCAACTGTTACCTAGGCAGGAGGATCGAAAAGGACCCTTGGTTTTAGCCGAGTGACACTGAAAGTGAAAGTGCGCCTCCAGGTCGCGATGGCAGGCAAATTTCATGCACCATTGCGTGACAGGCAGGGACTCAGCGTGGCAGGGTGGCAGTAACGCGCAGGGGGGAGACACTGAGGGCAAACGTGTGCCTGGAAGCGGCAGGACATCATTTCTACACAGTGGGAAATTGTGAATTAACAAATAATACTAAGCCTTTAACATAAATTAAGAAGTTTAACACAACTTTTGCTCTTATAGAAAACTATTTCATTTGTTAATAAGAATTAAAGAGGCTGGATAAACACGGCAAGAATTTGACAATAGTAAAAACACGTATTAATAGTATTTGCAACTTATTAGTAATATTAATCCTAGTCATATCTAGTACCTATTATTCTTTTCATTAAAGTTGACTCCAAATTTCTTGTCTCATTATAAATATAAATACTTCTTAAATTTCTCTCTCTGTATTGCTACTGTAGTTGTCCTTGCTGTTGTCCTCTCCTCGTTAATGCTACACACACACACAAGTTCTGGCGAAGGGAAGAGTTGTGGCAGGAGGCAAGGAACAGGGCAGGACAGGGCGAAGCAGGCGAATAATATATGAGTGCACTCACTCAAACTGACTAAATTCCCTGCTCCCATTCCAGCGACTCTCCCACCTTCGGCCACTGCCACCAGCCCCACCAGAAACGGAAAGGAACCGAACCAAACAGAACCGAACCGAAAAATGTTTGCTCTTGATCGATTGACGTTGAACCGTAGCGGAGGCAACGCACGCGTAACAAATGCAATCCTCCTTAAAAGCAGAAATGTGTCACACGATGGCATATACTCCGCCCAAGGAAGCCCCAGCTCCAGTTCCCAGCCCCGGTTCCTGCAAAGTCCTCCAATAATGGCTGAATCCTTTCAGTGCAACTCCTTCAAGCCGCCACCCCTTTGTTGATTTTTTCCCCTCATTGTCGCCGTTGTCGTTGTTGATGTGTCCTGGCAGATCCTTTTGTTGCCCTTTTATTATAAACTTTTTGTCCCGAGCTTTTGTTCCAGCAGCTTTCTCTTCGGCTTCTTCTGGCTGTGCAGAAAACAAAGATAAATTGGTTAATTTCCCCCACCCCGCCCAGTCAGACATCAATCGATGTTCGTGTCTCCATCTCGCTCCCTCGGAGCGTGGTCTCCCTCGCTCTGGTAATAGACTTGAGTGAGCTTACGCATTATCCTATTTTCCGGATGGTTTTTTGCCGATTCTTTCTAGGATATAGCACAGTTTCTATAAATTTGTTTGTATTTTGAAAGGAATATAAAGTTAATTAGTTCAATGCCAGTTCGGATAGCTAAGGGTTTTAAGGGGCAAAGGTTCTTTTATGTCAATAATAGTTTGAACATTTAGTTCAGAGTCTTCTTAAGACTTGTAACATGCGTTTTGGAATCCTTAAATGTATAACTTAGAAACTCCTCCTTGGCAATTTTCATTTCCCACTAATATCTATAAAACCTACTATAATTAGAAATTATTCATTTAATTTTGAGACTCAATAGAATGCTCCTCTCCACGGAAACCATAAATAAAATTAGTACCCAAGGATAACCCAAACCTTCTCTTAAAGAAGAGGCTAACAAAGTATCTTAAGCTCTGCATCCTAAGACACAACTTTACAAGCTTCTTCAATTATATTTCAATTTAAAACACACCCGCTCAAAGACTCCCTCCCTCTCTCAGTGATGCATTGACTGGCAAATGGGAAAAGTCGAGTCTGTGATAATTAAAAGTCAATGTCGTAACGCACTCCAGAACCGGCTGGCTGATACTCATCAATGAGATGCAAGTAGCAAGATGTATTACAATCCATAATCGTTCCAGCTACGACTGCAATCCGTCACTCAGATTTCCGAGGAGCAGAGTCGGAAGGAAGCACGGGGATTGCTCGGCGGAGTCAGAGGCCAGCGGTGTAATATGGATATCTTTCGGAATAGAAATTCCAGGCACCTCGCCTTCTGCCTGCCCTTGCCCCTAAATGAAGATTTCCCGAAATCAGCTACCGTTGGTGCCCGGCTCTCCTGGATTCTGGATCTGCCCCCGACATATCCCACTTGCTAGAACAAAAAGTGGGCAGGCAAAGGAACACGGAAAGCGAAACGAAAACTGAAATACGGCTGCATCATTAAATTTAATATGATACTCATT
>JAEIHY010005517.1:0-13545 GCA_018904565.1 Drosophila tsacasi
AAGCTGCAAGGGTATACAAACTTCGGTTTGCCGAAGTTAGCTTCCTTTCTTGTTTTTTCTATAAAAAAAAAAATACAAATCTTAAAAAAAATCCTATGACAGAGACTAGATATTTATGTATAGAATAACCACAGAAAAATTCAAGTCAATCGGTTCAATGGTTTTCGAAATATTTTTGGTTTTGAGAAAAACGCGTTTGAAAATTTGTCTTTTGCTTGACGCTCATGGAACGAAGGCATGCATTTTCGACTTAACTTCGTCATTTTTTCGAAATTTGTCTTGAAACTTGTAGCAGAAATTCTAAAGATATTAAACTTTAAGAAAATAATTGAAATAATTAAATAAATTGACGCCGCTTTCAAGGGACTTCAACAACAAATCATGTGTGTTTTTTTGGTCATTCTGCCTAATGATTTGCTATTAGTTTTTTGTATCAGATACAGATACATCTATTAGTAGCTCTATCTATCTTATTCTTATTTTCTATCTTATGCCCTACACTCCCCCGAAGCTTGACGAATGACTAAATCACTTCGCCTGGTGAATACTCATCAAGAATGGCATACGCTACCCTTAGTTATCATACCCTTCTACTCCATGTGCCTACCACGGGGTATAAATGTTCATGTTCAAGTATTAATTGTCGACTTCTCAGATTTCGCAGATAACATAAGCCATGGAATTAATGCCATTGCTTCAGCTGCTACTGCAAAGTCAACTAATACTGTCAATAAGTTCGCCATAAAATAATAATTCGCGAAAAGCAAATGGCAAGCCACTTGATTTTCAACTCAAGTGTTGTCCACAGAAAAATTATACCTGTCTTCGATCTTGATAGCTTTCTCAAGTGAATTTATGGAACTCGTAAAACATATATGTATAAATAAAGCAAAAAAGATTGGTATTCTTTTTGATTTTTGACTTGATTTCAAAAATATCTTGATGATTAAAGGATTTGATGAAAAGGTTTCAAGTTGATTAAGAGAATCTAATACTTTTCGATGAATTATTATTATGATTAAGATTATGATTATGATATTATGTTTATTATTAGTTATATAATTATTACTGTAAATTGTAGTGTAACCTTTTAAAGGGTACGTAGATAATTATTACAGTCCATTATAGTGTAACCCTTTTATGGGTACCTAAAAGTAGACCTCTCCCAATGAGTTGTAGAAGAAAATACCCCATACTTTGAGGCGAAATATTCTGATTAAATATTCCACTGATGACACCATCGATCAAATTATTATGAAATAAAGTCCGGCTGCTGTGCACGCTCCGGTCCCAATGAAATTGGCGAAATGTTTTCGCTTTGAGGGGGGAAGATCAGTCGGGGGCCGTAGGCTATCGCCACGGGCGGGGTTCAGGCCGAATCGAGTCGCCATCTGGGGACTGGGGACTACTTACTATTCACAAGTCGCGACAGATGACGATAATGGACGGTGTAAGATTTGCGGTCCAGATTGCCGGGCTTTATAATATAATAATATGTGCAATATATGTACATTATAATGTCGCCGCTGAGAATCGAGAGTTATCTCTCTCCCACTCTCTCTCTTTGCAAAAATAGCCGAATCAAATGTCGCAAGTTAATCTCTGGTATATAGTAGAACTATAGCGCCTGCTGCTTGTGCTTTGTTTTGATGGAAATTCAAATTTGGCGCGATAAGGACCACACACTGGCACGGAGATGACGACTAACGGACAGACGGACAAACGGACAGACAGACAAACGGACAGACTGAATGAACTCAAAGATTCGCAACGTGTGCAAAAACGCACCGAAAACGCCATCAAGTCTGCACAGAGAAAAACAAAGTCAAGGTAAGTCTATTCAAAGATCTATACTGTTTTAAATAAAACCTTATCATAATTTATATATATTTATAATTTATATATATTTATATTCCCTATTTAATTTATAAAAGTCATAATGATATTTCTAGCCAAGCAATCGCCCAAAAGTAACTTTTCTAATCAATCTTTAAAAATAAAAAAAAAGGAAAGTTTATAAACTTGCGATAAATAGGTTAGATGCCTATAGTAATTATTTAGAATTACCTATACCTATAATTATTATTTTTCAATTATTATTAATATTATTGTTTGATTTTTGTTTATTATTTCAAATAAACTGCGCCTTGCTTTGATTTCACATAGAGTTGTATTTATTTTTTCGAAACTTTTCCTTTGTTTGGTTATCGTCCAACAGTTGTAAATTGATACAGATTGGAGTTTGAGCAAGCAATAAATTTTTGGTTTAATTATAAAATAGATAGCTTTGGCTGGCCAAAGGCGATCGCCATCGCTATCGATTCATATTTTTGATATTTTAAGTGTGTCCTTATCGGCGCGACACGGCGACAGCAACACCAACAGCAACAGCAATAGCAATAGCAATAGCAATAGCAATAGCAACAATCTGGTCCTATGACGCGATAATAAACAATTATTTGCACGGCCAAATGCTCCCGACCCAAAATCCCCAATCCCCCGTGGCGAAAAACTGTCTGAAGGCAGCCAAACATCGCAACACTGAACAAAATAATGATGGATAAATAATTAAATTTTAATACTCCTTTCGGGGTATTATAACATCAGTCAGAAACACAGAACTCAGTGAAGGGGTCATTTCCGACCCTATATATATTCTTGATGAGCATTTATAGGGTCGGAATTGTATGATTATAATACCCTTCAGGTGTATAAAAATACTTAGAGTACTTAAAATTTAATTACCTAAAGCTTTTCAATTCAAAATATTCCAATTTCTAGTTACAAATAATTTCCCTCTTTACAGCAAGGCAATCAAAACATCAAAGCGTGGGCGAAGTCTCCAGTCCACAAATGTGGATTGCATTCCAGGATCTCTCTCCGCGAGAGAGCAGTTACGCTTCGTTGGTTTACACTAAATTTTCACTTTTCAAGTGGACAAATAAAATGATCATTTTTACTCACCGGTTGCTTGTTGAGGAAATTCCATAGGGAAATGGCGCTTTCCACCTTCTTCCTTGATGAAATTCACAAACTCACAAGTATATCACAAAAAAAAACATAAGGCCAAGGAAAATATATGTTAAACCGATCAATGCAAGAGCGAATGCAAAAGTGTAAAGAAAATAGTGGACATCAATGGAATTTGGGAATGCTGGGAAATAAACGGGAACCTTACGCGGAGAGCGGCGGTCCAGAGAGTGACACTCTCTCTTTAAGCAGTTGACTGATATTGGTTAAATATTTTGTTAATACTCTGAATAATAAATGTTTTTTTGTTGGAAGTAATTTAATGATAAAGATATTGTTTTAATTTGACTTTATTTTTTTTCTGGTAAATGAAGATATTGTTTTTATTTTTCTAAATAATTAAAATACAAGTTTCAATTTAACCTTAGAACAACGAAAAGAGTGCGCTGGAATTCGGCCCTCCCAATAAGATAACGGAAATATATCATTTTCTGCCTATTCCTATTGTACTGAGGAGTGAGTGAGTGTGTGATTGAGTATGTGGGTGAGAGAGTGAGCAAGTGAGTGAGTGGGCGGCTAGCATAAAGTGTTCCAGACTCTGGAAAATTGGGAGAATTGAATTCTAGTTGAATATGGATATTGAATGCAAACCGTACGCTGGCATCAGTGTTGCCGAAAAAGCTAGATTCTGAGCCAAAATAAGCTTTGTTTAGCTTTAGCTAAATATTAAAAAAAATTACATGTTATACTTACAGTTTCAAATTTACAGCTTAACAGACCACATAAGTTAAGAAAAAAAATGGTGTTATAAAAGAAACAAAAATGGAATAGGAACCAACGCTTTAAGTAACGTACTATAATTTCGTCAAGTGCCTGTAGCCGATGAAAAGGAAGCGCATGGGGGGCGGGAGAACTGTGTTTTGATTAGACGCTTCTAAGTACAGAAAGTCAGGCGGCGGGCAGTAAAAACAAAAGATTGTCGAGAGTAAATATATATATTGATTATTGCACGGATCAAGTGGGCTGTTCGATAACTTTCGCACAAGTCCCTCCGGAGCCACGGCAAAGGGGTGGGGCTGGTGGTGGGTCGTCGTCGTCGCTGTGTGTCATAAAATAAAATAAATTCAACTCGACGCAGGCCCGGCGCTCGTGTGATCAATCGATTGGCTTCGCTCCGATTCGATCGCGTCCAGCGGTGCAAACATTGAGGCAGTTGAAAAGTTTGTCGAACTTTTCCGGGGGCCTCAGATTAATTGGGAACAAGTGCTATCTTTTCTCCCCCGGATATGGTTAATTTTAATGGATAGTTTTAATTTGAATAACATCAAAAATAAACTTATTTATGAGGTATTTTAAGTAATTGGATATTGAAAGGTAAAGGAATTGGTAATTTATAGAATAGTATATAAATTAAGAAGAAATGAACTAAAAGGAATTGGGTTCTCTTCATCCAAGTGCTTTTATATAACTATTTAAAATATTGTAAACTCTCTTTAAAAAAATATTTTACAAGATACGTTTCCAACATTTCCATATCCGTACTAAAATGTTTAACAATTTCCCACTTAACTCCTTAAGCCCTCCAAGTAATCAATTATTATGTTTCCCCATTATTTATCATCAATTATTTGGCCCACAAAAATGACAACGATAAGTGCTATACATTTCCCATTAAAAAAGATAACATATCTCCAACAAAAAAAAAACGTATATCTTTAGCTGGGTATTTGCAATTAATAATACTTAAATTGCAGGATCCTAGGCTCAGTGAGGCTTAAACAAAAGGTTTTTATAGTAAAGGTTAAATTTAGAAGCCCTAATTAAATGATAAATGCTGAAATTCCGCGAAATTTCATCTCCATCTTTCAAAAACCAATGCTCCAGAGTTCCCCGGAATTCGGATCGTGACACAACCCCAGATAGCCACGGGGCCAGTCTCCGCCGTCACAACAAAGGACCCAGCACCCCCCACTCAGAGTACTCTCAATATTTTATATTGTTATATTATAATTCCAGAGCAGCCATCCAAGTGGAGGTCGTAAATAAATTCAATAAAATAATTAATGTCAAATAAATGATAATGGCGAAAGGTATATGCTCTCAAGTCCAATGGATTCCTTCTTTGGCTGCCAGAGCCCGATAAGCGCCGCCCAAATGCCTGGCCTGGTCTGGCCTGGCATGGCCAACTGTTTGGCCCACCCACGCAGAGCGGAGTACCTTTGGCCCAGTACCAAGTAACGCCAAATGGAAGCCGAATCAGAGTCGGAATCAGGCATTACGCATACGCCTCGTGCGCGGCCAGACGGCGAGCGGAGCAGCCAAGAGAGAGGGGAGCGGAGAAGACCAGAGAGGAGCCAGCAGCGAGCGAGCGGCGAGCGAGAGAAGCCGATCCAGTCGTCGTCGTCGGAGTGATTGGGGGGCCCCAGCCGAAGATCCGATCGTCCGGAGCTGATAGTCGTCTCCGCTTGGCGATCAGAAAAGCAGCCGCCGCGATCGCGATCCGCTGGCATTTGGGCTGGGCGAGCTGAACAGAGCGAGCGTCAAGTCGCGACGGTTCCACCAGTGTATTCTCAGTCAACGAAGCAACCAAGCAACCAAGCCACCGAGCAACCGAGCAGCCATCCAAACTTCAAGCTTCCAGCATCTGGCATCTGTTTTTGTTTTCGTTCGCGTTTTGCCTTAGCGTTTGCATTATTTTTTTGTGAGTGAGAGCGAGCGATCGATCCATCGATCGACCGAACGGCAGTGGTAAACAAAGCGATCAAGTGAGAACTCGGTAGCATCCGGAGCAACTGCATCAGGCATTAGACATCAGGCAGCATCAAGTAGAAAGACACACACCGCCGGCACCATGGAGGTCTACACATCGGACAGCTCGGACACGGATTCGCGGGAGCAAAAGACCCTGGACTTTGGCCGCATGAGCCTGGACCTCATCACCCTGGAGGATCACCTCAGCTCGCCCCAGAAGGGTCTGCTGAAGGCCAGCGGCGACATTGAGACCATGCTGCTCAACCACAATCGGCTGGTGGGTCTGCCCCGGCTGCTGCAGCAGTTTGCCAACTTGAAAGTCCTGGATTTGAGCTCCAATGCCATCACCTCGCTGCCGGATGCGGTGTGCCAGCTGCCCCTGGTCACCCTGATTGCCAAGAACAACCTGCTGACCAATGGATCGCTGCCCAAGTCGCTGCTCTCCAAGAACACCAACGGTGGCGGCGGCGGCGGCGGATCCACGCTGAAGGAGCTCAATCTGAGCGGCAACCAGCTGACCCACTTCCCCGAACAGGTCACCGAGCTGCGCCAGCTGAAGTATCTGTATGTCGGCGGCAACAAGATCTCCAGCATTTCGAAGGATATTTGGAAGATGCAGAGGTGAGTAACCCAAAGAATCGATGGATCCCGCTAGATAGATCGATCTGCTCTCTGGCCTCTCGGCTGTTGTTTGCTCAAGTGTTTTGTGTGTCTCTCGGGTTATTCCGAACACGGCGAGAAACGTTTGGGGTTTTTGTTTTAGAAAATTGTATGAAAAATTATTAGAGCCAAAAATAACAATAAATTAAAATTTCTTAGTTATTTTAAAGATTTAAAACTATAAATTATAATTTCTAAAAGATTAGAAGCCTACTAAAGTGTCACAGAATGTAAACTTGAGAATTATAAGGCTAAACTTAGTTAGTAATAAACTTTAAGATCATTTATAGAACCCCTCTTCAGACCTTATTAATTGATTTAAACTGAACTCCCAACTGGAAAGTGTCTTCTCTGCATTTAACCATTTATGCAGGTTTACATTCTCCCCACTTCCCACTCTTTTCTCCGAGTGCACTCGCCTCTTGCCGCGCTTTCCTCTTGCCCCTTCTCGACATTGGCCACTCGTGGAGCTCGAGCGCCGCCGAGCACTGTTGCCATGTATAAAAGTCCAAGCACAGACGCGATCGTAATATATAGCCGCCGAGCTGATAACGCCGCCCTGCCACTCGGATCGGTCGGGCGGTGCTGGTGCTGGCGTCGTAAAAGCCAAATCTATCGAAAACACGTACTCGACTCGACCCAACCGATTTGGTCGGCCCATAAAGATACGGGCCCAGGTCCGTGTATTAATATAATAATAAACAAAGAACAACAAATGGCACAAACAAGGCAGAAATAATAAAAAAAAAGGTTGCAAAAAAAATACAAATATCAGTTGAAAACAAATTAAAAAATTCAAATTGCCATTAGTTATCGGAGGGCCGGACTTTGCAACGTCTACGACAAGACCGAGTCGAAGAGCACTCTCTCCTTTTCTCTTTATCTTCAGCTCTCGAGCTAAACCTTGATTTTGATTATCATATTATTATATTTTCTGATCATTTCAAATTGTTTGAAAATTAAGTCAGCTGTTTTTGGAAGCTAACTTCGGCACACCGAAGGTTGTATACCCTTGCAGGTTATAATTGGATCGATATAATTTAATCTTATTTCGTTACTATGGCAGCTATAAGGGATATAGTACTTCGATCTTGATCAAATTAAAACCGAAACTCTAGAATAACACAAAATGGGGATGTATCAAATTATATGAAAATATATTGAAAATTGGCAACGTTATAATTATGGATCTGAAAATGTTCTGATCGTTCCTATGACAGCTGTTATTATATATTATATAGTTTATTATATGGTGTATATGATATAGTTCTCCGATTTAGTTTGTTATAGCTAACTAAAACTTAATAAATCTTGGTTTTCTATAGGAATTTATACTATAATTTTCAAACTTTTAGAGTTGAACCTCGATTTAGGAATACTTTTGTTCTTAGACAATTGTAGCATTAATTACTATGAACTATAATAATAAATCCATCATATCCTAGATATTATTATCTATTTTTTAATTCAGCAGACTAAACCTTTAACTCATCCCCTCCCCCATCTCCCTTGCAGCCTGCACGTTCTGTCCCTGGGCGGCAACCTGATCAGCGAGGTGCCCGAGGCGGTGGGCTCCCTCAGCCAGCTGCAGGCCCTGGTGCTCTGCGACAACCTGATCGAGATCCTGCCGACGAGCATCGCCCGGCTGAAGAACCTCAAGTCGCTGCTGCTCCACAAGAACCGGCTGCGGCACTTACCCAAGGACATTGTGGCGCTGAAGAACCTGACGGAGGTGAGAGCTCATTGCCCGCCCCATCATGACGAGTCCTCCTTTCATTTCAAAACTCTCTCTCTCTAATCCCAATCCACAGTTGAGTCTGCGCGACAATCCGCTGGTGGTGCGCTTCGTCCAGGACATGGCCTTGAAGCCGCCGACCCTGCTGGAGCTGGCCGGGCGCATGGTGAAGGCCAGCGGCCAGCGACCGGGACCCTATGACATACCAAGGACACTGGCCGAGTACCTGAACAGCGCCAACTGCTGCGTGAATCCCAACTGCAAGGGCGTCTTCTTCGACAATCGCGTGGAGCACATCAAGTTCGTGGACTTTTGCGGCAAGTACCGTGTGCCGCTGCTGCAGTACCTCTGCTCCTCCAAGTGCATCCAGCCGGAGCAGCCGGCCCGCGGATCAGTGCCGGCGGCGAGCACTAGCAATGCCAGCAGCGGGTTCATGATGCGCAAGGTGCTGCTGGGCTAGCCGGCGTACCGGCCCCGGCCCCGGCATCGGCCCGGCCCATTCCAAATCCTGGCCATATCATCCGGAGCGAGCGTCGACCGATTCCGGTCGATTTTGGGGAAGCGGAAGCGGAAGCCGAAGCGGAACGGAGCGGAGCGGAGAGAGGAGCAGCTGCTGTCGATGACGATGATGATGATGATGATTGATGATTATTGATGATATCGGATCGGAACGGAAATGGAGGCGGATGATCCACGCGTTCGCTCCGGCTGTGGAGACCGGCGGCCACGGAGTCGCAGGGCCGCCGCCGCTGGAATCCCCATTGGCTTCACACGTTATCAAATCCAATTTGAATTAGTTCCCTAAGCTTTTGATTACGACCCGTTTGTTTGCCCGCCGCCCAGCTGCTGGCCGGCCAGTTTCCCTGTTTCTGTTCGTTTGTTTGCCTGCTTGTTGTTATCCACCACTTACTACACAATCTACACCAAAGAGTCTTGTCACCTGGCTTTTAACTGGGCGATGGGAAAGGGACAGCGGCAGGGACAGGGACAGGAACTGGAACTGTGCTCAAGTATCAGCAAGATTGCCGAGCAATTGCAGTCGCATCAAGCTCTCCTATCTACTCACTGACTCACTTGGCAACAAGTTCAATTAAGTGAAGCCTGCAGTACCTGTCACCCGCTTTTGTCATCGACAACAATTTATTAACGATTCATAATCTTTTCCTCAACATTTATACCAAAAATCATCAACGATTGTATGGGGCTTGTCATCAACGTTTCATCAAGAACTTGTAATCAATCTGTCATCAACCCTTTTGAGTGAAAACAGAAAAATGAGAGCGCTAAAGAGTCGGGTTTGACGCGATGGTCGAAAGAGAGCGTCTGCTCGGTAGAAATTGACCTCGGCTGTTGATGAATCGTTGATGACAGTGGCCTAATGATGACAAGTGGTATTGCAGGGAAGGTACTTACCAGGACAACAGCCTCCAGCATTTGGTCTAAAAAGGTTAAGTAGTATTTCCCCAATAATACCCTGGATAAATTAGTCAACTCAACGATGCCGAGTCAGGAACTTTCCTAAAAGAAACCAGAACTGAAACAAATGAAACCCCAGACGCCACACCACCACCACCAACGTCATATCACCTGGTCTATTGTATAGATAGTGTTTATTGTGTGCTGTTCGATCGCTCACAGCTGTACGAGCTTGCGCCATGGGCAGCGCCTACTACTAGGATATTTGATCAAAAAAAATCAGTAAACAAGAGCGAGACAGTGGTGGAGATCCGCGGACTTGTCATTCGTCGGGTAGGGGGACTGGTACTGATCTATGGCCGGGATGGGCACATATAGTATTTGATATTCCGGCTGCTTTCGTTGCTGTTCCGTTCGGTGCGGTGCCCATCCACGGTCCATAGAATACGTTTACGTTTAAAATACACAATTACAAATGGTTTTTATGACGGAACACGAAACATTTAACAGAGTCGTCCGGTGCTTGAGCGGCCTGACCGACGTCTTAGGGCTACGAAGGAGCCTCCTTTCCGGAGGCGGGATCAGCAGCAGTGTGGCGAGGGGAGAGTACATCGTGTGGGGTACTCGCGGGCGGGATGGGGCGCTTGTCTTACGTTTCTAGTTATATGGAGTAGTATTTGAATGTAGTCGTATGCGGCGCACGGATGCCTGCTTATTGGACCATCACCTCCTGGCTGGTGTCGTCCACCTCCATGGCCATCTCCATGGCCACCTCCTTGTCGGCCTCATCGGTGGCCATCTCGGCGGCCGGCGGCGGACCGCTCTCGGCCATTACCACCTCCTCAACGGCGGCCGAGGGCGAGACGCGAGCCTCCTCCTCGGCCGGTGTATCCTCCATGGGCTGATCGTTGAGGGCGAGGGCCGGTGGAGTTACGGCGGCCACGGGAGAATCCTCATCCGCATCTGCGTCATCGACTGCCTCGGCGGGCGGCGTCTCGGCGGACTCGGCGGCGGCGCTAACCGGGGATTGCGGTGTGGTTGCGGCGGCAAGTTCCTCGGCAACGGGTGACGAGTCCTCTCCCTCGGGCTCCACTACTGGTTCCTTGTTGTCTGCTTCAGCAGCCTTGTTGGCAGTCTTTTCGTCCTCTTTTTTCTCGGGCTTATCGGCCGGCTCATCGGCATCCGCCTTTTCCCTTAACTTCTCCTCCTCCTCCTCCGACGGCTTCTTAGCCGACTCAGTCTCAGTCTTTTCGGGCTTTTGGCTCTCCTTCTCCTTCTCCTTCTCCTCGGGCTCTGGCTTGTCCTCGGCCTTGGTCTTCGGTTTGGATTCAGCTGGAGCAGCTTTCTCGTCAGCGGCTTTCTCTGCTGATGCAGGCTTGGCCTCGGTATCTGCGTTTTCCTTCTCCTGCTCCTCTTTCTCCCCAGTGGCGGGCGGAGTGATCTCCTGTGCCCTTTCCTTTTCCTTTTCCTTTTCCTTATCCTTTTCCCTTTCCCTTTCCCTTTCCACCTCGGACACCTTGACTTGATCCTTTTCTTGGTCCTCCTTGGCTGCGGGAGCCTCCTCGGCAACAGGCTTCTCGGCTGACTGGTCCACTGATTTCTCGGTCTTCTCGGCCTTTTCGGTCTCCTGCTTTTCGACGATCTTCTCTTGCGGTTCAGCGGTCGCCTCCTTTTCTTTAACCTTCACCTCTTCCGCCTTCTCCTTGGCAGCGGCGGCAATGGGCTCGCTCACGGGCTCGGGAGATTTGGCACTCGGCGAGTCGTCCTTGGCAGCCTCGGAAGCGGGAGTATCACTGCCCTCGGCCTCCTCCTTCTGCTTGCTGCCGTTGAGAGCCTGCTTGGCGGTCTTGGCCTCGTCAACCTCATCCAACTCCTCGTCCGGCTCCTCAATCTCGGCGGCCTCCCGTGGGGCGTCAGTCTCGTCGCTGTCCATCTTAGCTTCATCCTTCTTGGTCTTTGAGGCCACTTCGGAATCGGTCTCTCGATCGGCCTCCGGGAGGTCGTCGCCCTCGATCTCCAGCTTGGCCTTCTTTGCCTTGGGCATATCATTGTCGTCAGATCGCGGGCAGGTGGCCTTGACGGCGCCGCCTCCCGAGCTGGTGCCTGACCCGGAGCCCTCCTCAGAGTTGCCGTTGTTAATTAGAGCCTCGTTCTCCATTTCTATGTCGATGTTCACCTCGAGGGACAGGTCGCCGTTCACAACTGAGTCGAGGGAGTCACCGTTCTCGCTCTCGGTGCGCTTGCGTCCCGGATCAATGGTGCTAACGACTGTCAAAGGGACGGATAGAAGGATAGATAGAATTTCAATTAAAGGGAATCCAAACACTTGATTGAAGGATAAGGAAAGGAATACTTTACCTAGAATGTTCTTCTCCAGGGCACGCATAAACTTGTCGATTCGGGAGTACTGCTTTCGCGGATCGATGAGCAGCTCGCACAGTCGCTGCACGGTAAAGGGGGCGGCAGTGAAGAGGTCCAGCCGCTCCAGCAGCGAGGACTTCATGGTCTCGTAGTTGAAGGGATCCACGTTCGGGTAGTTGGGAATCTCTGAACGGGGCCACAGGTCAGATAGTGGTACTCCTACGGTCATGGCAATGGCAATGACTACAACGACAACTCACCCTCCAACCGCGGCGAGTCCTCGTTGAAGTGCTTAATCACGCTGAGCAGCTTCTCGCGGAACAGATACTTGATGCTCGACCACTTGAAGATGGTTTCGCCCGTCTTGGCCACATACTGCAGATAGTCCTCCAGCTCCTTGGGTATCTCCTTCTGCTTCAGCCGCGTAAAGCGCTCCAGGATCTGCAGGATTTCGTCGCTGTTCTCCATGGTGACCATTTTGGCGAATATGAGGGGGGGACCGGCGGCGGGCGATCTTCGTCGAGCGTCAAGCAATGAGCAATCAGCGGTCAGCGGTCAGCGTTCAGCGGGGGAAACTGCAAGCGGAGCAAGTGTGGCGAGATGAAAAACCGGAAAGGCAGGCCGGCCGGCTGGCTGCTGCTGCTGGTGCTTCTGCTGAAAATTTTCTTCCTCGAGGTAGACACACAAAAAACGAGCCACGACCGATGAGCGAACCGAACACCGAGAGCCGAGAGCGAGCCAAGAACTGCAACTGCCATGGCCCTGGCTCTGGGTTTGGGTTTGGGTTAGGGTTCGAATTCGAGTCGGAGTCGCAGTCGGGGCTCGCTTGCTGTGCAGGTATGCGCAAAATCAGCGGACAGACGGACATGAAGCATCTGCATCTGGCAAGCACGCTCGCTCTTTCTCTCTCACCCTCTCTCCGTCGGCATCCATCTTTCTCGCTCGGTGGAGGATTCGCAGGCAAACTTGTTATGCTGCACGCACACACTCACCCATGCTGTCACTCGCATTCGCTTTCGCACTGCTCACTGGAAGCCTGCTCTCTCCCTACGAGTGTGTGTGTGTGTTAACGGCTGCAACTAGCTCCCCGCTCTTGTTGCCAGGCCACCACCAAGCCATTCATAGTTGTAGTTGTCTGCGCCAGACGGCCAAAAAATACATGAGACGCCGTCTGGGCAAATTTCGATGGCGGCCGGCTGACAACGGTGCCGGCGAAATTCGCATAGTCTACTATGCCTGCTGGCTACGAGGCGCACTGGGCTTAGGTCCTGGCCAGGAGGAGGCGTCGATAATGCCACTCACCTGCAGTTTCTTTGCTGCTAGCTTTCTTATCACAAGTACGCCTTTGAATTGCACTCAAAAACCAGCAGACAATTTTATTCGGATTCCGTTTTGGAATATTTTCGCAATGGAAGTGTGCCCGTTTGGAGCAGTCAGCGATGGAAGCCAAGCGATTGCCATTGCGAGTTGTGTCGTCGGCTATCGATATGATTTTAGACTGACCAGCGGAGACTGTGCAGTACAATTAATTAATTCTACTAAGCAAAAGCGCTTAAAAGGCAATAAAAACAATTAAAACAAGTAAGAAGCCGGTACCAAAATAAAGCGTTTCATTTTAAACGTTTTTATTGATTTGCGGGGGAGTGGGAGGG
>JAEIHY010005525.1:0-18825 GCA_018904565.1 Drosophila tsacasi
CTTACTGCAAGGGTATTTAAACTTCGGCTTTGCCGAAGTTAGCTTCCTCTCTTGTTAACTCTTAATATTGAATATAGTATACAACTTATTTCTAAAATTATAATCAAATTTTCACCTTTGCGTCCAGAGCAAGAAAAATCCGTCTGCACATTAAATTAAACAACTTGTTTTGATTTTCTTCTTCCAAAGAAGTAGCCACAAGGCGTTAGGCCTTTAGGTTTTTTCCGGAGATAATAAATTATATAAGAGCTAGGTTAACACGTACAGTTGACCTTTCCTGAGAGGTGGCATCTGCTATTTGTACAACAAAAGAGAACCCCCTCGGATGCCCAGTACCCTTCCTTCGTCCTTCGTCTGCTCTTTCTTCCTTACACCTGTCATGCATTAATTTGCGCAAATGACAAAAGCATGTTTGCTAATGGAAAACCTGTCTGTCAAATTTGCTTAAGTGAGTAAAATTTATTTTCACCTTGCTTATTTTTTCTCTCTCCTGCCCCCTCCGGAGTGTCGGAGAGATGTCTTTCGACATTCGGGGTTAGTAATGAGTAGATATAATTAGTGGCAAAAGTGCAGCAAGTGTAAAAGTGTGCGAATTGCAGTCACATGACGGACGACTAAGGACGAGGACGACGGGCGACATTCTGCCATTTATCATCCGATTGTGGAAATCGTCTGCATTTGACACTTTCTGCCGGGGAGCAGTAACAATAAATTTAAAGCCAGACCGAACTGAGAGCAACAAATTATCCCCGAGCTCACATACCGACACAATTAGTTAGAAACTCGGAAAAGAAAATACACACCATACCAACGAAACACCACAAAAATAAAACTTGAAATGAAAACTATGCTCTGGTGATTTATGTTCTCCGAAAAGTTGCCACCCAAAGAAGCGAACGGCGTGGCGGCGGAAAATACGAAACTATGCTATGCAAAACTTCAAAAGCAACTGGGGGAAATTCTAAGGGAAAATCGAGAAGAAAAGGCCAAGCCGCAGCAATAAAAATTGACGGGCGTGTATAGGGCCAAGGATAAGGGAGCCTGCTGCTGCCTATAAGGGATATATACTGGCAAAACCCGAGAGAAACAGCAACTAAGCCACATGTGTCGTGCCCCGATCGAAAGCGCCGTAAATTAGGTCACTGAGGCAAACAGGAAAAAAATCAGTGGGGAAAATGTTGAAGGAGGGCGGAAAAGCGGGAAAAGGCGGGAAAACCTTCAACCAGAGTGTAACTCAGCCGCAGCGAAACAAATCGCCGAAGCATACCAAATCATGAGGGTAAAACGTGCTCACACTTTATACCAACAGAGACCGTAGTACGTTTTATGTGCAGAGAAGGAAAAATAAAATAAAACAATTTAATTCCAGGGTATAACAAAATTATTAATATGAATGTGGTATTTTCAATAGAAAGCAATAATAATTTCGTTATCAACAGATATCTCTGATAACTACTTTTGAAATATTTTTTTAAAAGGAATATTTTAAACACAGGCAGGCTACACATTTCCACATAATTTAATCTGTTAATTTTATGCATTTTTAAATCCAAATTTTTTTAACATTTCACAAACATACTTTCTCTGAGTGTATAATCAGAACATGTTATAAACTAACGGATATGTGAATAAAACTACCCATTTTGCCGCAGTAAATGTATTTATCAATTTGCAATTGCAAGCAGCGCGGCAAGCAGACAAAAGAGAAATCTCAGGAAATTACATTTTATTGCCATGCGGTTTCTATATATATTTTATTTCTCCCCCTGCCCCTTTTTTCCTCCTTTGCTGTAGATAAAGTCAGGTGCACTAAATAACTTGGCGGCGCTCCTTCTCCTTTTGAGACCTCAGTTTCAGGAAACTTAGCAAAGTTCGGTCTTGGAGTATGTGTGTGTTTGCCACGAATTACTTTTTTAGCCATTGCTGGCAGTTTAAAGTTAAGCAAAGTCGTTGAAAAGTTGGCTTTGCGGCCAACGGAAGCCCCAAGGACTTCAAAATAAATGTGCTGTGAAAGTCAATCAAGTGTTGCAACATCGACTTTCTACCCGATGCAATTTCAGGGGCCACTTTCTCCCGGAGTTTTCCCCGAGTAACGGCATTTACATCTTGATTGCAATTGATAGGTGGTCGGAAGTGCAAGTAAAGGGGACGAGGGATAGTTAAAAGCGCCTGGCTTTTCCCATTAAATATTAATCAGGCTGCAAGTAGCCGGCGGGGAAGCTGATGCTGAAAGCAATTTATAAAGTGGAAAGCAATTCGGTAATTAATTAGGCAGAGATGCAGCGGAGGGTTCTTTATATTTACTTGAAAATAGTTATGGTTAGGCGATGTTTTTGATTTTGCCTAATTAAAGTATTGAATTACGTACATTTCATTAAAAATCTTTCAAAGTACTACTATATTACCAAATATCTTGTAAATAAAATACAATTTCTCGCTTATATACTTTGTTACCTGCTCTCTCACTCTCTCTCTCTACTTGGTTCAATTTCCTTTATTTTTCCTTTGGCCTACAAAATAATTGGCTACTTTTCGGGGCCGCCAAACTTCATAAGAATGCTGCCGGTATTTTAAAACCCATGGGAATAAGTTTTCCTTCCTTTACTTGTTTTATCAAAACTCCCGCCTTCTCTCCCTTGCTCCCCTACCCCAAATTGCGACTCAAAAATTATTCAAATTAATTTGGGAGCGACAATTGCGAGTGAAAAACCAAGGGGAAAGCTGGGGAGGCTGGGAACAAAATCCCAAGGCGGGAGAATCTATTCCGGTTGCCACTTCCTGTCTTTGGAGGGGCGTCGTCTGTGGGCGTGGCATCGCATTAATTATGCTCAAGTGTCCGCCGGGAAAGAGGCCAACACGTGTTTCATAATGACTTTTGTACCAGCACTCGTAATGCCCCGGAAAAGAGGGAGTGACTTTTGATTTGATTTGATTTAGAATCCAAAGTCGCAGGGGCTTTAAGAGCCAGCGGAAGAGCGGGGCAAGATGAAAGGATTTTAATGCATAGAACTGAGCGTCAACAGTCGAGCTGGAAATTTATCGCTCCAGGAGCAGGACCAGCAAGGCCATATATCAGAGATTTATGTCAGCATCATCACCCACCTAGGAACAGCTCGATGTGGGCGGCGACATAGAGAAAGTAGAAGCAGACAAAGAACCAGCTACTATAAACCCAAAAAAAAACGAAAGTAAATAAAAACAAAGAGAGCAAAAATCGCAAATGTACAAGAAAAACAGAAATGAAAAGCGAAAAGCAAAAAACAAAACTGAAAATTGGAGAGCGTAAAAATGAAATTGAGCAGCAGGCTTCAGTCTATCTATATGTATGAGTTGGAAAAGTGGAAAAGCAAATGGAAAGCAAATTGTAAACCTTATCAGGACGCATCCTATGTAGTTTCAGGATGAGAACGTGAACGAGGAAGACGCAAGAAAATAGATAAACTGATGAAGGCGCAAACATGCAAATAAATCTGTGGATGTCCCAGAACTTGGCTCTACTTAATTTGATTGAAGAAAAAAACACCGAAAAAAGGAAGAAAGTGAGAGCGTAAAGGGAGTCGGGAGACTGGTCACATTTCCTCTTAATGGAGAGAATAAAACTTTAATTTCCCTGGAAAAAGTTGTCAACGAAAAAACAACAGAAGAGTTTTTCCTAAGGAAATTATTCTGCGAAACTAAGTTCTAAAAGAAGTAAAGAAAATAGCAAAGTCATTAGGTAAATGGAGAAAAATTGCAGATAATGTATGTGTATAAAATAATTTTGAGAGTTTTAAAATCAAAAAGGTTTAATTCATTACATTATTCATTATTTATGATGTTTATGATTTATAATGTCTAAGCTTTGGACTATTTCTTACAGTGTGTTATTGAAATTAAAACTGTCTTGTGGAATGTCATTGATTTATTTCTTGTCTTGAGCAAAAGAATTTTGTTCTTTAATACGTCCATTTCATTACTCATTCTCTCATATTTCGTTTGATTTTTCTCACATTATTCAGCTGTTCCCTGCCCTGCTTTCTTTTATCTTTATTTCCCTCCTGCACCCGCTCGACCCACTCGTATTTATTTGTTCTCAATTACTCTCACATCTTCAGCGCCGCCAACGTTTTTAAAGCTTAACAGCATTTTTCCACCCACTTGGCTGCTGGAAAATAATAATAAAAATGTATATATATCATATATATATATACAAAATATAAGGAAGAAAAAGCGAAATTTTTGCAGCTCTTATTACCATTTCTGTGGCTTGTTTCGCTTTAGCCCATTTTTCTGTGCCATTTGTTATTGTTGCTTTACGAACTTTTCCGTACGGCCGCAATTTTAGATATTTCTTTTAGTCGGTCAAGGGAAAAAAGGGAATGGTTAGGTTTAACCATAACGACTATAAGATACCCGGTAATTACTGCGCTATTAAGACATTTTTATCTTAACATTTAACTATTAAACGTTCGAGAGTATACTTTTTTTAATATTTGTTTTTGAAATATGGCAGAATACGATTTTTTTAACCTTAAAATACGGCATACCCTTTAAACCCAGCACTCGTACAGGTATGAAAACCAGAAACAGAAATTGTGGCCAGCAAAAAGTTGAAGTTTATTTATTCTGCTGTGGGTGTGGAAATGGCGAGTGGAAGAGACTGGACCAAAGACACGGGGAAATGCGAAAAAGAGGGACGAAAGCCACCTGCACTTTTTCTTTCACGTGCCAACGACCACGAGCCACTTTTCCCAGGGAAAACATGGTTCGGGTGGGGGCAAATGCCTGGACTTTCATTACATGGCCAGAAAACGCAGAAAACTTTTCACTCGCCCTTTTCCTTGTTTCTCGTTTTGGCCTGCGGCTCTGGCTGCAGGTATTTATATTTAAATGCGGCCTGCGGTTCGCCATTGCGCCTATTGTTATGCAATGAAAGTTTCGGGAACGAAAGACTCCCTTAACCTCAATTTCAAGCGTTATTTCCCCCCTGTCTCTCTGTGTTTCTCTTTTTGGGTCTTCCAATAACCAGCTCAGACAATTTTCATAAATTTTTTCCCGGGGGCCCATCATCTCCCTTTGCGGTTTCATGTGTCTAACGCAGCCATTCTTTAGCTTCAGCTTCGGCTTCGACCTTCAACGTCAACGTTTTTATTATGTTATTGACTCCTAACCACATTTTCACACCAAATAAATATATGTGTCCTTGACAGAAAAGGACACACACAAGCAGGCAGAGATAAATGCTGTGAGACAGGAGAGGGAGACAGAAGTCGAGACCGGGAGGGTAAGAGAAAAAACGTTTAGAAACTCAGTGAGCCATAATTTGTTTTGGTTCTACCTTCCCCTCCGATTTTCTGGCCTATCTGCCTTTCCAATATTAAGCACGAGGCAGACAGACAATAGATAAACATATATCTTAAAGTGTAGTATATAGTATATATGTAGTTATAACAACTAAGGAAAAATTAAATACTGTGCCTTGGGAAAATTAAATAAATGGAAATGGAATTAAACCCATAATAGAGAGATTTGATATTACTTAACCTCTCCCAAGAGCTATTATTTTAGTCCTATTATTTTGCTCGTTGCTGTAAATATAATATAAATTTGTATATGGTATGTAACCGACATCTTCCATAAATATAAATTTATATACATATATTTTTTTTTTTGTCTGTTGACGTACAAAAAGTGTTTGCCCAACTCTTGGTGCCTTTTTGTGTTTTTCTCTTTGTTATTTGTTTTTTACATATTTTTTTCTGTGTGGCTGGCAAAGTGAAATTTATTAGAAACGCAAAATCTGTTTGCAGATTGTGTATAAGATTTGATTATTTATGGTCAGTTGTTTGTTATGGCCAGCAAGCAGCCAGCAGAAGCCAACACTGAAAATTGGCTAACAAAACAAGGCAGAAAACGCGGCTGGAGGGGACCAAGGCAGAAGCGAAAAACAGATAGCGAGAAAACTGGCCAAGAGTTGATTTATGTAAATTTTTCTGTGTGTTTCACCCACAAAAGTTGAAGCGGAAATGTTGTGAAAATATGCAGAGTTATATTCAATAAAAATATGTACATATCTCAATACAGGCAAAAATGCCAATTTGCTTATTCAAGAAACTATAAATTTGTGACAAAATTTAAATAATAAATATCAAAATATATGTTTTATGAACACCAAAATGGAAATCACACCAACTACAAATATTAATAGTTCGTGTTTACCAGATCAGTATCTTTCGATTACAAAATAATAAAATACACAGAAATAAAGTGGATTTGGATATACAAAAACTAATCTTCACAAAAGTAAATTCCGTTCTTTTTCCAAAAGGTAAATCCTCAGAGATTCCCAAAATTCATCAGGGTAAACTCCACCACAACATTCTTCGACATCGTCTGCCTTTGCAGCCTTTTTCAGATTTTCCAGCTTTCCCCAGCTAGACACAACTTTTGCATCCACTAAATTAAACTAGGAAAAAATGCAACAGCTCTCACACAGAGCGAAACTCTTCAACGCAAATTCAACTAATTAACTTAAGGCTCCTTGAAGGAGCAACCAAAGCAAAACCAGACCGTTGCAGAGACCATCCCTCCCCATCAACAACAGGAAAAGCAAATAATTTTCAACAAATTTAACTAACGCCAAAAAAACCAACTTTGCCCCGTTGTTGCTTTCAGAATTAACCCAGTGGAGAGCGGAGAGCAGCAGAGAAATAGAGAAGAGCAACGGAGAACTGGAGAACTGGAGCGTGAGGCCAAACTAAACAGCAGGTAAGTTGGATAAACAACTCGAATCGCAATTAACGCTCAAGGGGCTGAAAGCCCCCGGATTCTGGATTCTGGGAATTCGGCTGCCCTCGGGAAAAAATTTCATTCCATTTGGGGGATTTCTTTTTTCCCGGCTATTTTCGGTATTTTATTCCTGGTCAGTATTTGCATAAAGACTCAAAGCAACACTATCGGAGCGGGAAAGGGGCGAAGGGGTTGGGAGGGGGCTGCCTTAATGAAATACGCGTAACAAAATTTGCGTTTTCCATGAATAATGCATGCTCACAGGTGGACAGAGTTGCAACTGTTGCTCAAACGCACGTATAACATATACATGCTTCTTTTTTTCTGACCGAGAAATTGTCAATAAGTTTATTTTACCAAGCCCAAGGTCCAGCGGGAAAACTATAGCTCAACTGCCATTAAGGGGTTAAATAGGAACTGTTTTTGCTTTTGTTCTTCTTTTTTCCGCCTTTCCTGCTGCTGCTCTGTTGTACTTTGGCTGAAAGTTTTTTCCGCTGAGTTTTCGTTTTTATTTCGTGCGTCCGCAAATATTGACCGAATTAACAAAAGCTGCTGCAGAAAGTTTCACCGCAAACAAAGGCGAGCAAATGCGGCCCTCTACTCTCCTCCGTATGCTATAAGTGGGTTGCTTGGTCCTGCTTCTGTCCCTGCCCCTGTCCTTTCCTGGCAAGTGTCAACATGTCTTGCTAGAAGGCGAGGAGGAAACTCCGCACGCAGGTGGAAAACTTATGACTGACACTAAGCTAATTTCAACACGGCAAAGGTAGATAATAAGGTGCGAGTTTCAACCAGAATTTAGTGCATAATATTATATACGGGACGAAAAAAACCAAATAAGATACGGGTATACAAAATTCAATTATTATTATTTATATATCAAACAAGTAAAAATACATTAATTTGAATTCGAAAAACTGTTCTGTTAGTTAGTTTTTAAAATGCTAATAAATCTGCATACTTGATTTAAATTTATGTTAAAATTATTTTTGTTGCACTTTTTTTTTATTTGAACAATTTAACCCCTAAAAATGTCGAAAAAAATTTGAATTTTTGTTGTCTACTAGGTCGACTCGGCTATTGATGCTAATCAAGAATAAATATGATTTATAGGGTCGGAAATGTCTCCTCACCGCGTTGAAAACTTCCGAATAAAATTACAATACTCTAATAATAATTATATTCTTTACAATAATTTTTTATTAAGGAAACATTTCAACAACAAAATAAATATTTCTATAACTTGGATTCTACCGTTTTTAAAAGAAATTGTTTCAATATCAATTTCGTTCATTCATTTCAACTGCAACTATTTTTAACTCATCGATTTGCATTGCAAAAATATTTTTTCCCGAAATTTTACCAAACGAAATAGTTTTTATTTAGGCTGGAATCTATGGCCAAAGCAAAATAGTAACGAATCCAAAATATATTTTAAACTAGAAAAAAATAAAACTAAAGTGGAACTTACGACTGAGAAGCCAAGGGGCGAGGGGTATTTATTTGGCTAAAAAATGCGGACATGTATAGTATTTGTATTTGGAAATGCCGTGCACGTCCTGCCACGGGGGAACGTGTTTGGTCCTGGGAATCGAGGAGCTGCACAACAGATATATCCACCCCCATCGGGGGCAGTCCAAGCGTTCGTCCAGTTAGTTAGAAAACCAGAGAGTGGGTAGGGCAGAGGAGGGCTTTGAGGTTTGTCGGGTGAAATGCTAAAAGCAAAAAGTCATGCAACTAAATCCTGTCCAAAACGTTTTAAACTCCCAAAGAAGGCGAATAAAAAGGATTTGTGCTAAAAAGCACTGGAAAATGTGAAAGTCAGCGGGGGCTGGCATCCGAGAAGGAAAGGAAAAGAAAAACTAATGGCAGTGGACTGACGATTTAAAAAAAAAACAAAATGTGTGGTTCGGCTATAACGAACTTAAATGAGCCATGATGGCATTTTCTTGTCTAGTGACCCGCAAAAGTAGGCAATATTCTTTATGAACGTCAGAATTACAGAATTTTTGACGAATTTTAAATACTATGTATAGAGAAATTCTCATTGGGTATTTACTTCTCATAAATCAAGAAATAATGCTACAATCGGTAAGCCGATGTTTCGCCATTGCAGTTTGAAATTGGATCATTCCACCCAATTGAAAATCGATCCTAAACCAAATTAATATCAATTTAAAGTGTTTTAAAGTGCGTTTTAATTAAGTCAATTATAAAACACATTTGTTATGTACTGTATGTATTTATATATTTTTATATTTCTCCAATAAAACACCTCTTTAAGCTAGAGTTCGTAAACTCCTTTTATTTATTTCTAATTGCCTGTCGTGATCCTTCTAATTGAGTTCAAAGTTTACTGAGCTCAGTTGGACCTAATCCAAGTAGAGCACAAAAATATCGCGGATTCCCCGATTACAAATCCTCCGAGTGAAGTCTGGTGGCAAATAAGAACTTATATTGCGTTGAGTCAGCACTAAGTGCAGACTCCGGCATGCAACTCTGCATCCGTGCAATGCAGCTGGTCCGCTTTCCTCTCCCCATCAGCTTTTCCCAGAATTTCTCCCCGCCCAGCTTTCCTCCCCCTTTAGAGTTGTCAATGACTGTCAGTAGCAGACAAGCAGAAAAGCGAAGCACGACATTGCAGTTGCAGGGGTATCAAGAGTGGAATAAAGATGGGCAGGGTGGAAAACTCCGCACACTCGACACTGAGCTGGTGACATTTCAATTTTCACACACGCTCTGCGGTTTTCGGCAAACGAGCAGCAGTCCAAAAAACCCAAGAAGACAGGAAAAACCCCAAAAGGGGGACCAACTCAGAGTGCAGAGAAAAAATTGCAAAAAATATCAAAGCGATACGATGTGCCTTAAGTGGAAGTCCAAGCAAAGGGGCGTTACATGGGGAGCAAGGGAAAATGGGGTCGAGGTGACCGCAAGCCGCAAAGTGCAAATTAAAATTCAATAATGCACAAAAGCACATCTAAGCACAGGCGAACTCGGTGCCAAATTAAATAACAGTGGACAATCGATAAAGGAAACTTAAACATTGGGACTAATATACATATGTGCGGGAAATAAAATGAATAATAATACATCAAAGCATAAGGATTGGAGGCACTGACCTTTTGCTCTGCGTCTTTGTATGCCATGGTCATTTCGTTGTTGTTTCTTGATTTTGGCACTAACTTTGGGCACATTTTTCATGAAAACCATTGCAGTTTGCAGATGGAATATCTGTAAAAAAAAATAAATAAAAATATTAATAATAAGATCTGATCCCCCATTTGTTAAATCGAAATTTATCGACATAATTTATGTGGAAAAATATATGTTGAAAACAATTGGGAAATTAAAAGAAAAACATAACTATTTTTGATAACTTTATATATTCAGGCTAGGTTCAAGATTGTTTACCATCTCTATATGTTTTCAGAACAGACCTTGTTTAAGTTCTGTACTTTGGTTTTTTTGTACGACAGACTACCTTCGGTGGCTGAAATTCAATTTCCACATCGTCTGTTAATTTCAGTTTGGCGTTAATTCCCATTTTCACTCCCAGAAGTATTCCCTCCCACAAATAGCGTACTAATTAGCCGCAGAAATTACTCGGTTTCTCGTAAAACAGCAAAGGGGCGTTTGAAATGGTAGTTGGAAGCAAGACGGGTATGGGGATGTCTGGGTGCTACCATTGTTAGGGCAGTTCAAGGTCCTTTGACAAGGTCGTCAGGCGTTAGCCAATCAGTCTCCCCGCTCTCCAAGGGACCCTCTTACACCCACCCGTTCGGCCTGTTTCGCTATTTTCTTTGTGCTGAAAATTGCATGCAAATTTCATAGCTGCTGTGGGAGTGGCTGGCTTTTCAGGCCAGGCAGTGGCACCAACAAAGGCCTCAGAAAATGGGCTTTTCACACCCTCCCACTCCGCGCGATGACATTGTAAATAAATGGGTGTGACTGTGAAAACTGTGTCAAGCTGCAAGTGCAGCTGAAAACAACAATAACAAAGGATAACAATAAAAACAATGGCAAACAGGAAATGTGCAAAAATTTGTTTAAAATTTCAACAGCCAGGGCCCGAACTTCCGGATTTTCGTTTGCCCGTGTGAGCATATCGTGTGTGTATATTTTTAAATACTTTTTGTTGAATGTGGTGTAAATTTGGGTCAAGCAATTGCCGAATAATCGCCTGCGAGGGCCACCACAAGCTATTAAAAAGCATTAATAAGTTAAGAAGCTGTGCAGCTTACACGGAATTAAATTCAGTAATGATGGGAGAGTAAGAAGCTTTATAGTTCTTTGGAAAAGCCGAATGAGAATGGGTCTTAAATGTTCTTCAATTTCTTTTACAGAAAAAATGTCTCAGACCCCCCTCTATTTTTAAAGGTAATATATAAATCAATTATTCTTGGATGAATCTGAAAATAAATACAACAGAATAGTTAAATGTTCTGCATCCACTTATCGGTTGCATGAAACGGAATTCTAAGCTTCACTTTATATTTATGTGACATTCACTGACTCTTCAGACTCTGCTCCCCATTTTGCTGTAGAAATAAATCAAATAAAAGCGTGGCATATTCATATATCAAGGTGCCACATAATTATTATGAATATAAAACAAAGGATAAAAGCGAGGAAAGTGGAAAGCTGGATGCACAAGGGCAGCATAAAAAATCCCTCAAGTGCATAAATTTTCAAGAGGATTCTTTGGGGTTACGATGCCACAGAAACAACAACTTAGTAGGGAGCTTGGGGTAAATTTAATATGAGCGCTGCGCTAGGCAATGAAACAGCTTGTGTGTGCAACTGCAATTGTGCAACACGTTGTACATGTGTGCCCTTACACCTGCCGAGATTTTTGGTCATGGCTGCACTGCATTTCCCCTTATTTTTCTCTAAGCTTTGCTCGCTTCCCCGTCCCCATCTATGAGCTCCTTCTCCTGGTTACTTCCACGTTTTTTATGCTTTTAAACTGTCTTTATTTTTGTGTTTTTTTTTTTGCATCTGCAAGTTGAGATTTTTAGGAGGCCAAAATGGTACAGAGGAAAAAACTACTTGTATTGTATATAAAACTAATAACTTTGCTGGTTGTAACTTTCTAAATATTTAAATTTATTTTATTACATTTTAAATATATGTTAATACAAAAATATTTAACAAAGTCCCATATTGACCAAATATTACTGGCATTCTATTATATATATTATAAAATTATTTATCAGTGTATAAAATCGGAGACATCAGGGGGGCAGAAGCCATGTGCCGCACAAAAAACCAAAAAGTGTCGCCGGGGCGTCAAGGAAGCTTCAGCTTCTGTTGCGCTTCTCCGGGCAGAACTTTCCTTCAGCTTGAGCAAATAAAATTTTTGCCAAGCTCTGCAGGTGTGCCCCCGAGGTGAGCTCGACGAGGAAAACAGATGGGGCGGAGGGGCGTGGCCCCTGCTATTAGCCTGGTTCGCATGCCAACTGAAGTGGCAATAAGTGCCATGCATATTGTCGCCGGCAGCTGCAGCTGCCAGTGCTACTGACTCTGTTTCGCAGGGGCAGAAGCGGGTTAAGAGATTTCTAATGCAAGTTAGCTGGCAGGAGTAGAGGAACTTGGCTTATTAGAATCACAATCGGGGGATAAGAGCTGGAAGAGTTTCAAGACGCTTCAGAAGCTTATGCACTGTTCAGCAAAAGTTGGGACTCAGAAAATCAGAAAAATTTGCAAAATTAGTGCAAAAAATAACATAACATAATTTTGAAGTAATCATTTTCATTGTAATTTAATCTGATTTCTCCAGCAAATTATCTTTAAGGTTAAACATTTGGGTGGCACCAACTTAAAACCTCAATACATGGTGCTCGAACTCCAACTTCACTCTGGAGAGAGCACTTAACTTCAGTAGTATTTCGCATTTATATTAAATTTACAATTTAAACCAATCTTTTATTAAGCACAATACAAACTTCATGACCAATTCTTGTTAGCCTCGCAGCCGCAAAAAGTTTCAGCCAGCCGCAGTCACAGCGGTTACAGCAACAACATTTATTTCAACTTTATATCAACCCTGACTTTCCAACTTCTTTTTTCCACTCTAATTTTTTTTATTTTGCAAATTTCTAATGGATTTTCCCCGGAGTAACAGAATGGGGGCAAGGGTAAGGGTGAGGGCAGCACGATTGGCCGGGCCCTTCGACTTGGGTTTGTGTGCACTTGACTTGAAGTGGTTTATCCATGTCAACACGGCTGCCTTGTCAATGTTGGTGGGGTCAGTACTGGTCGCGGTCTCGGTGGTCCCCCGGTCCCATAGAATGTTTGGGGAGGCGAAGGCAGGGGCGGGGATGCTGGATCGTCGTATGCAAATTCGAGCCGCGTTCAAAGGTCAACAATGGCGGCCAACAAAGGAAAAAAGGTCAAGCAATTAGTGTCACAGCCTCCTGCCTGCCCAAGTGCGAGACATTTGTTGTGAATGCTTGTCCAACAACATGGAGAAGGGAATTCCCCCTTATCGGTTGATAAGATAACAGATAAGGGTATTATTTCACACAGACATTGCGTTTGACTTTGATTTGTGTGTGCTTAAATATCCATGTGTGGGCGCTTGCCTGAACTCTGACCCCAGTGTCACACTCACAAGAGGTGATGCGAGTCAGTTTGTCTCATCGAAATAGGTATTGGCATTTTAAATCTTACATAAATTTTGTACTAGCTCTATATGAAAAAAAAAGTATGGTCGATGGTATTTAAAAAAAATTCAAAGTTGATAAGTTATCGATTTTAAAATTATATTGAAAATTGGGTATCGAAGTATATATATAATTAAGCAGCACATATTTTCCGATAACAAACTTAAAGTTTCCTAATGTGATCGATTTCATTCCCGATTTTTTCCCATCTCTAACTAACAGTGCAAATCTTGCTTGGGATTTTCCAATCACTTAACTTTTCACAGGTCTTTCACCTTAAGGTTCCCATTAAATGGTATGCAAATGTGCCTCTCCAAAGCACAAGCACACACACACACTTGAGTTGTATTTGCAATTGACAGAAAAGCTGGTTTCGTTTGGGTGACACGTTCGTTCGTGTTGCGATATTTTTCGCCTGGAATTTAATTACGCATTCGCCCTATAAGCCTTGGCATTTTGAAGCTGTGTGCTGCTCCAGCTCTCCTTGAAGTAAACTCTTCATATTACTTGCACTATCCTAATGAGCATTGCCAAGATACGAGTGTCTACATACACTCGCACATGTTCCTACACACACCATTAAAGGCGTCACAAAGTGTTAGTCGCAGCAGAAGTCTGGCTGAATTTTTCCCCAAACTAACGAGGGTAGCTCTGGGGAATCAAAGGATATGGTTAATATGTCTGTGAGAAAGTTTCAACGAAATTTTTTAGCATTGGCTTTCTTTTTGCTTTCAATTTCCAGCTAAAGCCCACTTGAGTATATTTCATTGGAAATCATTAAACGTTTTCTGGCAAATTTCTTATCCGTGGTTATTTATAACGTATCTTTTTTAGTAAAATTAATCTTCAAACAAAAATGTATTCAAAGGGGTTTTCTCAAAAGTTGCTTCTACTTTTCAAAGTTTTTACCAAAAAGTTAATTAAATTAAGCTTTCACAAGAATACTTATATCGTGCTTAACAAATAAAGTTAACATATGTATATAATCTGGGAAATATCGAGTGTGGCCATTATCCCCTGAGCTTCTGACCTAACTCTCCCTTAAAATATATTCAGAACCCTGAGCAGAACTCAGTCCCGCGTCGAGTATGCTGAGAACATTTCTCCCTTCCACTTTTTACATATTCATTGCGTTGTAGTCGGAGGGCATGGATGCTTGTAAGGCCCCTTTTTAGGGTACACTTTATTTTCATTTTACTTTTTTTTCTAGCACACACCGAGTCACTATACTTATTCGCCGGAGTGGCTGGGCTCTGCCTGCAGTTAATGTAATATAACCATCATCAGGAGTTGCCTTTAATGGGCCTGGCGCTGTAAGATATGCTACACTTTGCCACCATCGTGACGGCACGAAAATGAAATGATTTGTATTCGCGCGAAAATAAATTATGTGCAAGTATTTTAAATACGTTCACTGTGCAGCAGCATTTTGTGTATATTTTTGTTCGCCCCAGCTGTCTTTTCTTCGAAATGAGCGCGCAATTTTTCACAGGCGGAGGAGGAGCATCTGGGGCAAAGGAGGTGACGGTGACTTTGTCTATGGGTCCAACATAATGAAAATGTCGAAGTGAAAGTAGTAAAATTTACATAATCTATGCGCAGGAAAATAAATGGGAAAAAATCAGAAGAAGAATCTCTATCTACTCTCCTTTCCCCACTCTGTACAGATAAACATTTGATTAAGCGTATTAGACGTTGGGGAGGGGATGGGGAGGAAAGCAAAAGGTAAAAAAATTATGGCTCCGAGGAAAGAGATAGCAGGTAATGCTTCTCCGTCCTCCGCTTGATAGTTGCAAAGAGCAGCAGCAACAACTTTTGATGATGGCACAGAGCCAAGTCGTGAAAACTTTATTAGATGTGAGAAATATTAACATGGCTCACGGTGAATACGTATATATGTATATATGTATATACTTCTCAAAATACATATATATATATATATATATATATATATATATTCCTGATTGCACATACATATGTATGTATTTTGAGAAGTTTTCCTGGGAACAACAACTATGCAAATCGACATGAAGCACTTCAAAGGCAGTGAAATGGCAAAGTTGTTGATGCTAAATTAAAATGCATTCTAAATGCAGCGCCACGACAATGGAACTTCTCCGTCTTTACAAGTCAAGACTTTTCCAAGGAGCCAGGAGCCAGTCGAGAAAGAGTAAAGAGAGAGTCCAGAATAATACACAGAAATAAAGCAGAGAATAATGGAAAACAATAGAAAGTTGGAAGCGAAGAAGAAGTCCACTCCAGTTGTTAAAGTTTAAATGAAAGAAGGTCTAAGCTGGTGACATCTTTGTATAAATAATTGTTTTAAGAGCAAATTCAAACTTTTCTGACAGAAAGGGAAGGAATTTTAAGCAAGTAAAAGAAGTAATAAAATATTAGTTTATACAAAAACTGGAGCGTTACTTATGTTATATATATGGTATATTATATGTATGTTGGTACATCTCCTTTTATATTTTCCTTATTTTTTAACTGAGAGTATTTTATTACTCACCAATATATTTTGTTTCCTTTATTGTTGCATGAAGGTTTAATTAATTAATATCTCAGAGTACACCTAAACAGAAACTCTCTCGTTTTTATGCTAGAACAAGAAATATAGGGTAATGGCTTACGAACTGGTCTGTAATTGAAGTTAAACGAGACACCCTTTGACGAGCTCCGATACTAATTTAATCGATTTATATAACATGGTACATTTATTAAAAATTTTGATGTAAAACAATTTGGATGGAATGGGAACCGGCGTGACGTGCCAGATGCTACTTTTTTTTCTTTTCCGCCGGCTTAAGGATCTGGAATGAGCACATGAGCGTGTCGTCCACGGACATCATGGCGCCGGCGTTGTCGAACTCGCCACAGTAGTTGGGCGCCGAGAATATCGTGACCAGTTGGCGCTTCGCGAAGAACTCGTAGCCGTCCTCGACCACCTGGTGGGCACGGCAGACGAGATCGAAGCCGTGCTTATGCAAAAACTTGGTCACCACCTCTGCGCCGAAAGTGAAGCTCACGCCGCGATCGTTTTCGCCCCAACCGGCGGTGTCCTTGTCGGGATCGGACCACAGAAGGTCGCAGAGCAGCCCCTGGTCGGGCACGTCGGTGGGTCGCATGATACGCCGAATGTGCTCCATGGAGGTCAGGTCGGGACTCAGGCCACCGTGGCAGCAGAAAATTTTTTCGTCGATGATGGCCGACACGGGCAGGCAGTTGAAGCAGTCGGTGAAGGTCTTCCATAGCTTGATGCTGTAGCGCCGCTTGCACTCGTCGTAGAATCCGTAGATGCGGTTAATGCTGGCGGACTCGTGGTTGCCCCGCAAGATGAAGAAGTTCTCCGAGTACTTTATCTTGTAGGCGAGCATCAGGCAAATGGTCTCCAGCGACTGCTTGCCGCGGTCCACGTAGTCACCCAGGAACAGGTAGTTCGACTCTGGCGGAAAGCCACCGAATTCAAAGAGGCGCAGCAGGTCATAGTACTGGCCGTGGATGTCGCCGCAGATTTTGATCGGCGCCTCCAGCTCCAACAAGACGGGCTGCCCGAGGAGGATCTCGCGCGACTTCAGGCAGAGAGCACGGATCTCGCCCTCTAGGAGCTGCACGTTCTTGCCCGCCCGCGATCCACGCACCTCCAGAAGTCGCGATATAATGCTGTCCACATTCATTACGTCACCCATGATTCCAGGTTGCGAGTGCCACGAAATACAGTTGGTGGTGCCGAAAAAGGTTCTAAATTTGTTTTATTTCAAAAATGTACTTTTTACAGGCAAATTGTGAAAATTTCTCCAGTGCTTCCTCGTTGCCCCGAGCAACAGAAAGTTGAACTAAGTAATATCGAAGTTAAAAGTGTAGTTATTTATTATAACAGAGCGGGGTTACTATACACTGCAGCGAGTACACGTATATATTCTTTTTTAATTTCTTACTGCCAAACTTAGAACATATTTTCCCCCTGCTTTAACCAAGCTTCCAGCAGCAATTGTCAGTCCGTCAGTGAGTCGTTTTTGGTGCCAGGGAGCTGCTCTTCAACAATGCAAAAGCCAAGATAAGCTCAATAAAACTGTCGCCTTGCCACTTGGCAAACACATTTACATATGCTCTTCCTTTCTCCGTCATTTCCCCATAGCATTTCCCTCCTCTCTTCTTCCCTTACAATGTACAAAGGAAAAGTGCAACATCAGCGCAAAATAAACTGATAGCCAGACAACTATCTCCAGCCAATGCCCTTCTCTATATATTCAAATGTGCAAAATATTCATTTATATATTTGAATTTCAGCCAGGCTTTGCCTTCATTCAAAAAAAAAAAGAAAACAACGTGGCAAGCTCTTGAAAGGAAAATGCAAACGTCATCGACAACAAAAGAAGGAAAGGTCTCCACTGAGTGGAAGTGAACTCTTGTTTCTGGTACCAGGTTTCCCAGCTTAAATTGGTTTAACCTTTCAACTGTCGCCAAAAGAGGAGAGAAGTATAGACGGAGGGGGCGACGGAGAAGAAAGAGGAGTCGCAGAGCGGCAGCAAGATTTTGTCGGAATAAAATATTAGGGCCTTGGTGCAGGCATTTAGACTGAGGGATCTCTCCAAAAACAACATTTAATATTCCCTTTTCTGTGTAGCATTTATTTAAAATTTATGCTGATGTCTCTGACTGTCTGTGGGTTACACAAATGACACTCACTTACACTGGAAAATAAGTTGTGAAAAGATATGCATCAAACTAACTAGAATCTTAGAATGCTTAAGCCTTTCTGTATCTAAATTGAATTCTCTCCTTTAATTTTGTGTGGAATTTATTTTATTTATTAATGTAAGTCCTTTCCCCTGTTTTCCCCTGTGCAGCAATACAGGAAGAGCAACACAGAGACAGCTAGTCTCATGTGTGCTTATGTAAATGTATTTACTTGTCTGCCGTCATTTTGAGGCAGTCGCAAGTCACAATCTGCTACATTTCCATAAATATTTTAGAAAATTACATAAAATGTTAAAGTCGCAAAAAAATTCCAAAAACATTGCTCCGCCCGTCCACGCACTCACGGCCAGGAAGATTAGCCGCAGAGGCGAAGAAACCAGGAGAGAACACAGAATAAAAATTAATTCATGACGACAAAAGTCAATTTTGTAAATCCACAAAACATATGGTGCAAGAAAGAAACAACAGCCACCGCCAGTCAGTCAGTGAGTCAGTCAGTCACATACATATGTGAAATGAAAATGAAAATGCAAACGATGTGCGGATGCCCGCGCCTTTTCCACCTCTCCGTTTTCGACTCCAAGTTACTTTCTGTTTTTTCTGTGTTTCTTGTTTTTTTATTTTGATATCTGCCTGGCACGTGGCTAAAATTCGGAGGCATTGGTCCGCATAAAATTGCATTAAAAGCTAATGA
>JAEIHY010005529.1:0-31103 GCA_018904565.1 Drosophila tsacasi
AATGTCTCCTTCACCGCGTTGCAAACTTCTGACTAAAATTATAATACCCTGCAAGGGTATTGTTTTTGTTTTTTTTTAAGCAGAGGTTATTCGCAATCAAATTACATTTAATTTCAAGATAAGACAAAGCCTAAAATTCCCTACATTTTTTGTGGTTACCATTATTTTATTTTTAACCTGTAAACCCCCTTTATGTATAAATATATTTTGCATTATTTTTTTTTTATATAGACAGGAACCAGTTGGTAACTAGTTACCATGTAAGTAGTATTTGTACAGAGAAATCCACCCCCGAGTTAAGCTGGTCACACTGAAAGACGGGCCTACGTATGTATACAAATTGGCGTAGTGTGTGAAAAAAATCGTATTTGCCAAATAATTATTATTATTGTTGCTGAATTACACATTGTTGTGTGAAAAAGTTCCTGCTTCACAAACGAGCACAAATCGAGCTTAGCCCCGTCTCAACTACATATCCGTCTTGGACAACACAACCGCAACCAGCGCACACATACCGAAGCCAGCCCGAGATTTCTGTGAGTCATTTGTCCAGATTTCCCCGAGAGCAGACGTCGCCGTCGCCGCGCAACCATTTGCTTGGTAATTACCTAAGTCACTTTTTCGAGGCAAGCAGCTAGTCCAGACATGGCCGCCGTGGAAAACAATGAGCCCCGCACGGAGCTGCAGGAGCTGCAGTTCAAGTCCGGCCAAGTGGCGGATGAGTCACTGGAGAGCACTCGGCGGATGCTCAGTCTTATGGACGAGAGCAAGGAGGCGGGCATCCGTACGCTGGTGGCTCTCGACGACCAGGGCGAGCAGCTGGACCGCATCGAGGAGGGCATGGATCGCATCAACGCGGACATGAGGGAAGCGGAAAAGAACCTGAGCGGCATGGAAAAATGCTGCGGCATATGTGTGCTGCCCTGGAAGAAGGTGAACATCAAGGATGACGGCGAGAGCGCCTGGAAGGCCAACGACGATGGCAAGATCGTGGCCAGCCAGCCGCAGCGCGTCATCGATGAGAGGGAACGCGGCGGAATGGGCGCTCCGGCGCAATCAGGCTATGTGGCGCGTATTACGAACGATGCCCGTGAGGACGAGATGGACGAGAACCTTGGGCAGGTCAACTCCATGCTGGGAAATCTGCGCAACATGGCCCTGGACATGGGCTCGGAGCTGGAGAACCAGAACAAGCAGGTGGACCGCATCAATGCCAAGGGCGATGCCAACAACATACGGATGGACGGCGTCAACAAGCGCGCCAACAACCTGCTCAAGAGTTAAATTCGCACAAAAGACGGTCTCAAATCCAAATCAAAAGCAAAATCAATAGCGAAACACGATAGCCAGGAATCCACGGAATAGCCAGTTAATCCCCCTCCCGAACCAAAAATGTGTGGGCACAAACAGCAGCAGCAGCTGTTACTGCAGGCTACTGCTTTATTTATACTATATATTATATACAAATACAAGTAGTATACTTGACTCCGACTCCTGGCGGGGCGACAAACGTTACGGACCCATCTATATACCTACCAGCGCACCGCACCAGCCGGAAGAACTTGCTACTTTCTACGACTCTATACTTACTATACTATTATATACTGTACTGCGTGCGTGCAAACGCGAACCACAAACGTAACTACTTACTATTACTTACACTCGTGTACAAATAAGGGCGAACCCCTCTCGGATTTGCCGGAAACAATTTTATTATGAGATTTACTGGATGATGGACGTACTCTGTTTTTGGTACAAAACTTTTTGAGCATTTTACCAAACTCTGTGTGGAATCAAAACCCATGTAACTACTGAGATGTATGAATATATTTACAATTTGTAGAACCACCGGACACCGATCACCGATCATGGGTGGTGTCTCATATCGTAGCCAATTATATGTTCTCCATTGTTGAAGCCTCTTTGCTTAGTCGAGATGCGATGATGCCATTTAACCACCAACAAAACAGTCCAGCACAGATTCTATTGAATTAATAATGTAACCTAGACTCGCACTCGAACCCGACCCCCTGCTTCTTACTATATGTATATCCCAAGTGAATGTAACAGAATGAGTTTCGCTTAGCCTAAGTAAATATTGTTGATTGCAAATAATAATCCCCATTAATTATTAGGAAACGACCTGTTTGTGCGCAAGATATTTCTCGTTAATTATTATATTGTATTACAAAGTGTATAGCCAATTAATTAGATAACATTATTTATCGCTTACATTCATAGCTCTTAAATTGCAATTATATGAAAATAAAAAAATGCACCATCAAAATAAACCCACTTATGCGATTATGATTTTATTGCACTTTACAAGAGGATTATTGCTGATTAACTGAGAATTTTTATGCCACTCTGAAGTAGTTGCTGGTTGCTATGTAGCCCGTGAAGTCATCGTCTTCGACGTCGTCACAATCGTGAGCCCGGTCAAACTCGATTTCCGGAGCAGCCTCCACAGGAATGTACACGATACTGCCTCGCATCAGCGCAATCTCCTTGGGCCCCTGCTTCGTCTGGAGGCGCAATAAGCGCGAGCCTTTCAACACAATCAGGATGGAGCCGAAGGCCTGAATTTGCAGCTTGTACGACTTAAGGGAGGGAGCGATTTTCACTTGGATCACTGCAAAGTCCGGCACGGGCGGAATGTACACCTGCACCTGTTCGTCGACGTGATACGGAATGAACTCCTTGCGCTCCGGGTGCCTGGTCTCAAAGATCACCGATTCGAGCAGTTGATCCACATCTTTGTACTTGGGCGTCAGACCGGCACGTATGACATTGTCCGAGCAGGCCATGCACTCGACGCAGTCGCCGTCGAGGTAGGCGTGGATCTCGTTGGCGCCCAGGTAGATGGCCTGACCGGGCTTCAGGCGGACCAGATTGAGGAAAAACAGAGACAATACGCCCACGTCACCGGGAAAGTCCTTGTTTACATTGGTGAAAACGTCCAGCAGACCGTTTGACTTTAACTCTGAAAGCAATGACCTTTAATAAAGCGCTGCAAGGAGATTACCGCATTTATTAGCTCACCCTTCTGGTATTTCTTGGCAATGGTATCGACGCACTTGGCAATGACCGCCTCGTCGGTTTTCATCAGCTTCGCGTAGCACATCTTGACGCTGTCGGCGTTGGGATCTTGGTGAAGCGCATCCACCGCCTCCGAGCCAATCAGCTGGCTGAGGGGCTGGAACTCGTCAATGTTGTCCCTGATATCGGCTGCCGGCTGGAAGCCAACTAATGCCACGAACGGCGTCAGAGCAATGGCCAACTCCGGCTTATGGTTGGGATCTTTGTAGATCTCCGGGCGCTCCTTGTGCAGCCGCTCCGCCTCGCACTTGTTCGGGTGCACCTGGATACTGAGTGCCTGGTTGATGCTCAATACCTTAAACAGGTAGGAGAGATCTTTTCCCAAAACACGGTCCAGTGTCTCACCGGTCTCCTTTACCACAGATACACCGCAGACATGGGTTCCCATCCATATTTCCGCGTAGGGCTCCTCCGCGTTCAGAGTGAAGTCCGGGTCGTTGGCCATGGCGAGTTGGGCCACCGCCGAGTTCATCCCCTTGCGGCCCCAGTCGTAGTTTTTTACCCAACCAGTCAGCTCCATTTTTCCGAATCAAAAACAACAACTGGGCTATGCAATCAGTTTTATCAAATAATTTTCATATCAGTTCAGATGGGCGTAGCGGTCTGGCAACGCCTTTCAAGGTCAAACTTGCACCCAGGAGGGTCAAAACTTGAACTGGCGTTTTACTCGCTCTCTCACGGGTTCTGGGGGTGCTGAAGATGGATTAGCTTTTTAAAGGTGCATGGTAATGCGAGGGGAGGTTATAATAGCAAAATAAATACGAAAATTGACATATGGGTAAACATATAGTCTGGCAGCTCTACGAGACCAATGTGAACGCTCAGTAAAAACCGATTTTGGTGAACTGACAGTGCGATTAATTTGGCGCAATTTTCAAGACCATTTGAATAATACTTCTTCAAAGTTTAAATGAAGAGTGCATTTTTAGCAAGGTTTTTGATGACGTTCTCTGAAAACAATCCCCTTTGTACAAATATAATGTGCTTTTTTATTATTTTTTTTTACAAACTCTTAAATCTTAAACTCAAAACAGTTCAAATAATGACAATTTTTGTCATTTGGTTTTTACGGTCTCGCTATCGTCTATTTTATCAATCACCTGTTTCAAACAGTCCTTGGTAGATGTCTTTTCCAGATCGCAGATACGCGTCAAGTCCATTGTGGCGATCTGCTCAATCATTTCCTTGATTTTTTCCTGCTTAATGATTGACTTCACGGACTGCCTCACACCTGCACGCCCGCCCTGGGGGGTTTTTGGAGCCTGCTCTGCGGAATCGTTTTCGATTTGCTTTCCTTTGGCTCGGTAGTGCTGCTCGATGATCTTACGTATTTTTAGCTTGGTATCTGCTCTCGATTTTTTAGTCGCTTGTCCCATGGCGAGATTCCGAAGCTCCTGGAAATTAATCTCCCTGGTTGGCGTATCGACGGGCTCGGGTTCGGGTTCCGGCTCTGACTCTTCTTCGGGTTCAGTGTAGTCCAGTTCTAGGGACATCTCCTCCACAGTGGCCACAATGCCATCGTCATCATCGACATCCATTTGTAAGCTTGGTTTACTCTTTGGTTTCTCTTTTTCCCTTGGAATTTCATTCTCCGGTGGCATTATGGTAGATTCTTTCTCCACTTTGGGTTCGGGAGCGACTTTTACCTTCTTCTCCTTTAACTTGGGCTTCTCCTCAACTAGGGGAGGAGCTGTTTTTACCTTCCTCTCTTTCATTTTCGATTTTTCTTTGGGTGGCGCAGGCCGTTTCTTTAGTATTCCAATGCACGGCTTCGTTTTGATTCTGACCGGGAGCAAAGAGTTGTACTGGATACCGATGCTATTAAAGCAGTCGACAAACTCCAAGGTATCAAAGTCTTCTTGGAGCGATGACCACAGCTCCGTATTCTGCTTATTTTTGGCCTCAATCAAGAGATGGGTGAATCCTTCCAGCTCCGCTTGAGTATAATTCATTGACTCGTCCTTGCTGTAGGTCCACTCATCACGTATTTCCATGAACCGAGAAACGCCACTTTGGGCGGCCAGGTTGGCAATGTGCACGGAGACATTCGAAGCTCCAGCCTCCAGCCGATGCAAGCGGGAAAGAGCCGCTCCGCCTGGGTAGTTGGTGCCCGAAATGACAAGCAAGAAGACCGTCATGCCGACGTTCAGGAGAATGTGAGCTGCAGAGGCGAGTGCCAGGAAGCTATTCCACGTCGACTTGGCGCTGTTCATCCAACTGAAAACAGAGAGAACGGAATAAGATTTCATACCATAGAATAACTTAAGTCTAACTCACATGCGCTGGCAGGCGCAGGCGGCCGTCATATTGAGCACTGGAAACACATAGATGATGAAGCGCAGCTCCTTGTGAGGCAATATGGAGTACAACATCACAAAGGCCAGGGCTGACAGAGCCAATGGTCGAATGCGTGGCTCCAGGGCGATGCCGATGGGCACAAACACCAAGGATGCACCCATGGCCCGAGGCAGGGCCGAGTAAAAGTACCAAAGTAAAGGCGACGTGCCCCAGTTGGAGCTCTTGTTGAGAATTGTATTGTACCAAAGCACCTCGCCCTCCGGCCACAGCAGGCGGCGCCAAAAGAAAGAGTCCACCAGCACGGTGGCTGCCAAAATGCAAAGACCCGCCGGCAGAGCAATCTTCAGCATCCTAATAATAAATAAACGAATAAGTATGAAATAATATGTCAAAGATGGATCACCGCGCACCCGTCAATGGAGAATTTACGCTGCAGCAAGCTCATCGCCAGAAGGAAACCCAAAAATAGTGCCAACTCGGAACGAAAGACGAGGATGGCGACGCCAGAGCAGACGATAAACGGCTTGTGTTGGTCGCGCAGCCAATAGGCAATCGCATAGAGCACTGCAAAGATCTCACTTGAATGCAAAAAGTGGCTACAGGGACCAACGCGTAGGACTACTTACCTATTGGCAGGGCAAAAATGTTTGGCAACGGTCGCGTCATGTAAAACATGAAATGGAACTGTGAAATGGTTATGGCGGTGAACCACAGCCGCACCTCTACGCCATAGATCCTGGTCACGGCTTGTCGCAGATTAGTCCACGCGACAGATATGGCTCCGGCCAGGACAAGGCGCACTAAGAGGAGTGGAGATTAATATCGGAGAAGTTGCAGAAATTGGCGAGCTACCCTTTTACCTACATATTGCGCCCAGAACTTATTCACATTCAGGGTCTCGAAGAGCAGCACAAACGGCGCGGAAAGCATGGACACCACCAGAGGTCCGATGAAGGTACGCGGCACCACCCCGGGATACTCATGGTGATCGTACTGGGAATTAGATACACAATTAGGATTTTAAAACCAGATTTAAGGTTTATTTTTTAAGAACGGCACCTCCGTAAAGTTGTTTCGCAGGTAGAGAATGTCGTGCATTGCCTGCAGATTGAAGCTCTCCTCCACCTTGGTGAAAGGAGTGTAGACGAGATGGGCCGCCGCCGTTAGAAACACCAGCACGTCCATGGCGGTCTTCGGTCTTTGGGGCGTCTTTGTTGGTATTATATATGCTGGAGCAGCAACTTTTGCATTACATAATGGTCACCGGCATCTGCTGGCATCCTCGGCTGTATCACTATCTATATGCCCCGTGTAATAGGTGCACTGGCAGCATTTATATTCCTATCCCAGCCGGCGTTCCGCAAGGGCTGCTCTTGGAAACCTTTCTGGGTGAAGAACAAGCGTATGCTCCACCTGCCTGACAAAGATTGCGAATGAGCAAGCATATATATGCTCAGTGGCGAGTAGATATGTGTGGTTCCAAAATAAAATCGAAGTAGATATATAAATAGATCCCTCCACGTCGTCGGAGACCACAACAAGAGCGAAGAATAAGAGCACAACAACAGGTCCGCGCACAACAGCTGCTTGCCATTCTGAGGGCGTCGTCACCAAGGGCGTCACTTAAGCTTTTTTCCCGTCAAATCTGGCTTTTTTTGGAAAATAAGAAGTGAAAAAAATGTTCATGGGCGTATAAAGCTTCATCGCACGAAATGTACCAACGCAATTAAACATTTGGATACTCCAAATTCAAATATTAAAACCGTTTTTTGCGAATATTTTGAGCTTTTTTATTTCTTTCAAGGCAACAACAGCTTTTTTGTTTACTCAAAAAAGTGGCAGCATTGACCGTCACACAGGCACTGCGACAATCGTAACTGTCCAACACTGTCTGAACCGCTGTCAACGATACTTCAACTTCAACTCAACACTGGTTTAGCTTTTAAAAATTCAAGTCATTCTCCTTTTCTTTCACAACCGCTCCAGTTTTTGTAGGAATATGTCGAAAATGCGCTTGTTAAAAGAGGAAATCGAGATGTTCCACCAGAAGTCATTGCCGAAATATGACGGCCTGAGCCCGGAAGATTTGTATGTGATGTACAAAAAACTCCAGATGGAGTTGGAGCTTATTCAGGTGCAGGAGGACTACATCAAGGAGGAGCAGCGCAATCTCAAAAAGGAATTTTTACACGCCCAGGAGGAGGTGAAGCGCATCAAGGCCGTACCTCTGGTGATTGGTCAATTTCTTGAGGCGGTTGACGAGAATAACGGGATTGTCGCGTCCACCACCGGCTCCAATTACTACGTTCGTGTCCTGTCCACCATCGACAGGGAGCAACTGAAGCCCTCCACTTCGGTGGCTCTCCATAAGCAGAGCAACTGCCTGGTGGATTTAGTCCCGCCGGAGGCAGACAGCACGATTTCAATGCTGTCGCCCGATGAGAGACCTGACGTTAACTACTCGGACATAGGGGGCCTGGACCTACAGAAGCAGGAGATACGCGAAGCTGTGGAGCTGCCGCTGACCCATGCCCAGCTGTACAAGCAGATTGGTAAGTGAACTTGGCAGGCGTTCTTTCCACTCATCAAGTCTTATTTCCAGGTATCGATCCGCCCCGTGGGGTGCTGCTATTTGGTCCACCGGGATGTGGCAAAACGATGCTGGCCAAGGCCGTGGCCCACCACACTACCGCCTCATTTATCCGTGTCGTTGGGTCTGAGTTTGTCCAAAAGTATTTGGGCGAAGGACCGCGCATGGTGCGAGATCTATTCCGGCTTGCCAAGGAGAATGCTCCCTCCGTCATATTCATCGATGAGATCGACGCGATTGCCACGAAGCGCTTCGACGCTCAGACGGGTGCGGACCGCGAAGTGCAGCGTATCCTGCTAGAGCTGCTCAACCAGATGGACGGTTTCGACGAGACCACCAATATCAAGGTGATCATGGCCACCAACCGTGCCGACACTCTGGACCCGGCCCTACTGCGCCCAGGGCGGATGGATCGCAAGATAGAGTTTCCCTTGCCGGATCGCCGTCAGAAGCGCCTGGTCTTCTCCACAATCACCGCGAAGATGAATCTTAGCGATGATGTGGATCTGGAGGATCTAATTGCACGTCCAGATAATATCTCAAATGCAGACATTAACGCCATTTGCCAGGAGGCGGGAATGCATGCGGTGCGTGAGAATCGCTATGTGGTCAACTTTAAGGACTTTGAAAAGGGTTACAAGACCAGCGTCCGCAAGGATGAGGCTCAACATGAGTTCTACAATTAATCTGATGATAAGAGGCACAGCCACCTTCCAATCGCTACTGTTAATGTTAAATAATAAATAAAGCCTCTTTTGATACCCTCTTCTTTATGTTACAGTTTGATTATCTTTTTTGATCGAATTAAAAAAAACAAAATTTTATAATAATCTTGTCAAAACAGAGACGCATACAACAATTTAAAATATAATATCACTCGAATAATCGATAAAATCGTTAATCGGCTAATCGACTTAAATTTAAACGCCGGTTAATTGTTTTGCCAGATATTGGCAGAACTGGCAACGCTGCTTGCAAACCGAACAGCTGACATCTGCGTTTAAACTTGATTTGCAAATTTTGCCGGCATTTCGATTCATTTAATCTTTTTTGGTTATTGATTTCGTGCCTCCAAGATGATGCATTTGGAGCGGTATGTAACGAAGATAAAGCCCGCCATAGAGGGATTCATAAAGGAGCCCAACAAAGTCAACCTGTCTACGGTGGAGCGCGAAATCGAAGGATTTAACTTTGGTGAAATGCGCATCTACCAGGTGCAAACGCTGGTCCCCTTGGTGCTGAAGCTGGACGAGCTATCCGGGTAAGTGTGACACCACACTTCCGCCAACTGTCGCTGTCACGTGGCCAGAGAGGAATAGTAATTTTGCGCCTTCTCACAGGGAGAACCAAGAGCTGCGCACCAGCCTAATGAACTGCCTCAGCAACATTGTCTCGCACACTTATCTGGCGGATGACAAGGGACTGCGTTCCATCTTGGTGGTGGTGCTGCAGCAAATTCGCGATCCCAAGGCGGCCGTTATGCGACCGAATCTATCCGAGGAAATCAAACTGGCGGCCATACAGTGCATTTTTGAGGCACTGCGCCGGTCCACAAGCGATGTGCTGGAGTCGTTCTACGTCAAGGAGACAGCCATGCTGCTGGGACAGATCCTGCTCACGCTAGTCGAGATTATTGAGCGGGAAAAGTATCGGAAATTGGTGCAGTCAGCCCTGCAGTGCCTGCTGGTGGCTTTCTACGTTCACGACGAATCCGATCCGGTGGATGTGGTGCTGCGAAGTCAGGTGGCCGATACAATTTTTATATTCCTTCCCAAGGTTCTTATTGTGCTGTTTAAGACGTCCTTGAACGATGACAAGGTTGGCGAAGCCATTAAATCGGTGAGCACTGTTTTGGATTTCTGGTTTGTTCCGCAATGATAAGTACCTCTTCTAGATGGCCGTCCAAGCCTTGGGTCGCATCATCTGCATAATGTTCGAGGAAACCACTGACGAGTACATGAAAATGCGCTACGACGTGGATGCCTTTCGAAGCCTCTTCAAGGGCACCAACGGCCTCACAGAGCAGGAAGGCGAGTTCAACTATTTCGGAAACAAAAAGGGCTCCATCGAACAGAATGAGGAGCGACTGCATCAAATGCAAGCTGAGCTTCGTTCGCCCCAATGGGTAGCGGCCACATCTCGACGCCTGCGTCCTATTTTCGTGGAGACAAGTATTTTGAGGGCACACGAGGCCCTAAGGCTAAGAAAAAGCTATGCCGAAATGTGCTGCCTGCTGCTCACGCACTGTGCCCATAACCTGCGGAGTAACTTCATCCACATCCTGGAGAGCGTGCTGGCCCTGTCGGAGGACAAGGACCCTGAGGTAGCCCAGCGATGCAGGAACACCTTGCTGCACCTGCAACAAATGCCCAGCAGCCAGGGCATCTTTGATGAGAATGCCGAGATGCTGCTCGATGCCCACCTGAACAAATGGCCACGCATCTTGCACCGCTGCGAGGACAACGAACAGTTCGCTGAGCTGCTCTTCTTCAAGGGATTCCTACGCAGCGTCAATGCCGAGAAGCTGCAGCTGCTGCTCCTGATCCCCAAGAACCTGGAAATGTTCGTCACCTGTTTGGTGACGGCCCTTGACTTGCGCACCAATCGGGAGCTCCTGAACGAGGAGTACTCCCTGCGTCGTATTCGCGAAGGCGACTCCAAAGACTTGGCAGCAGAGCTGTCCAAGCTGACATGGCGCCGGTTCAAGCATCTGGGCTCGGACCGCACTGTGGCGGTCCTATATGATATTGCTGCCATTTTGGGCGCTGAGCCAGCTTTGAACCGCCTGATCTTCGATTATTGCCAGGACCTGATTCAGCAAAGGTCCTCGGCCATGAACGAGGCTGTGTTACTCCTTACCCTGATGGTTACGCGGCCGGCGGCGAAGACGGCGCGGGAAAGTCGCATGGTGTTGGCTAGACTTTTGCTGGATCAGGTGCTCCGTGACGAGCACTGGAATCTGGCCCTGCAGCCGGACGCAGCCTGGCGACTCAAGGTGGATAGGCCCAGTCGCTGGTTTGAGGAGCGTACCCCAGGAATCTATTCCTCGGCCGTGGAGGTGCGCACCCAGGACTGCGACTCCGATGACGAGCAGTCAGAGCAGGTGATCGGTAAGCGAGTGAGCATTGCGGACGCCCAATTCAATGTGCTGCACACCTGCCTGGTGCTAGATGCAGTGGGACATTGTGCCACATTTATTGGCGACACGTTCGACAGGTACATATTCCAGAGTCTTCACAAGGTGCTCCTAAAGGTGGCCAGCAGCAACACAATCGTCCACCAGGCAGCCAGCTTCGCCTTCGTTTCCATGCAGCTGGCTCTCAAATATGCCGAGCCGTCGCACTTCATCGAGTGCTCCACGGACTACATCACTTTCCACCTAAACGCGTTGCTGAAACGGCGGTCGACCGAGAGCACCGCTGCCGTAGACATTCTCACTGTTGTGCTCCAGTACAGCAGCCGCGGCAATGTACCCCACTTAGACAGCTTATTCCAAACCATACGCGAAGAGTGCTCCAAGTCGCACCAGACGGCTAATGTGCACTCGTACCTGCGGGTGTTTAATGCATTCCTAAAGCACGTCTCCGACTGGCAGGGTGACGCCGATGCCGAGGTCAATGCTTTCGAGTTGCCAATGCAAGTGGACGACGACGAGCAAAGTGTCCTCAGCGCATGGACAAATGTGCTAAAGAAACCGCAGTTACTGGACGATCCTAATGTCGATGCCAATATGACTGATGCACCTGCCGAGGATGCTGCCAAGGAAGTTGCAGATGATGATGATACAGTGCCGGAACCCACGAAGCCCGTGCTGCCACGCCATGTGGAAATGGTTAGGGACATCCTAAGTCAGGTAATCAAGTTCGTTTCCAACGCTGAGCAATCGCAGCAGATAGCGGCCATAGAATGCTTCTCCAGTGGCTTGCCCCTGCTGGCAGCCTATGAAAACGAGCTCCTACCACTGGTTCATCTCGTGTGGCAGCCACTGGTCGAGAAATTCCGCCAAAAGGATGCCCTGGTGCTCAACCGATGCTTCACCCTACTCCACCTACTGGGCGTTCATGCCAAGGACTTTATATTGAAGCGGAGTCTCAGGTATGTTTGTAGTCTTTTCCCCCATCTTCTTCGTAAAGCTGTATGTGCCGCTCTTTTAGCGATGTGATACCTCAGTTGAAGCAGTTCCTCAAGGCAGCCAGTCTGCGCAGCAGCAGTTCGGAAGCCAAGCAGCAGACCAAAACCCAGGAGTACAAGCTGCAAATAAAGCTGCTCCAGAGCCTCGCCGACTTTATTCTCGGTCTTCAGATAGAGGGAAAGCACCTGCACGAGCTGATGTCGACGGTTGCGCTCTACCTCGCGCAGGAGCAGCCGCCGGAGCTGCAAACGCTGGCAAGACAGTTTTTCCTCGATCTGGCGGTCTACAACGGTCCCTTTGTCTACGTGACGCTCCTGCAGCGGGCACATCTCAAGGACTACAAGGCTAACGTTAACCAGATCCTCGGAGCCATGGGCTTCAGCATAGCTGCTGCTGGTGGTCCTAAAGTGGACGACTTTGACCAATAAAGAACAACAGACAGTCGACCGTCGTTTTTATTATGTATTTCACAATTGCTCTAATTCTGATTTCTCTGGTTCACTCGATGATTAACATTACAGGTTTTAATGCTAGATGTGTGTCTTTTAATGCGCTTCGGGGTAGCTTACATACTTCTGCAATAGTTTTTGGATTGAAAAAATCATTGGATTATTTATTCTTGAGGTATCTCTAACTTGAATAGTTTTATTAAATATAAACAAGGCAAGGGTTTGTTTGAACAAAACTTGTTTTTATACACAAATGAAGCGTGGTTCGCGAACAAACAAAATTGAAATAGAATTTCCCGTTTGGTGGCCGAAAAAAATTAAATGCTATGCATAAACAAACACTGTCGTCTCTTTCCTTGCAATCTGTCACTTACAAGCGGAACCGCAGATGCTTGGCACCGCTACAACTTAGCATCCGACTTCTTAAGCCACTCTCTATACAATATAACATTTCTCCGATCTGTTACAAATATAGCTGAGTTTATAAAATGATTGCTCTGCTTCTCCATTTTTGATCATCCCCTCTGTTCATCCCGTCCAGGCTCTGCCTTGCCTCGATCGCGCAATACTTGTTCTTAAGTAGTGAAGCTAGCAGCTCGCTGTGTGCATAAAGTCTATTGAGCATCTCCTCCGAATCCTCTGCCGTATTTCTCCTCTTTGATCGTTTTAAGCTGCACTGCTCTGCGGTTATGGGTTCTTAAGCTGTTGGAAAATTTGTTGTGTTGTGTTGTGTTTTGTTTTGTTGTGTGTTTAGCTATTGAAGTTATTTGGGAAACTGACTACGCCAGCCAGTTCATCAGGCTGTTCGCATAGGCCATGGGCTTGACGTCGGGATGCGGCTATAAGGATGGAAAGTGTTTATACAGACTTGTTTTTCCCTTTACATGCTTACACTTACCACTGCCTCAAAGGATTTGTAATTTGGTTTCAAGTTGTTTCCAGTTATGGTAATAAATGCGCCCATATTTCCCATAGTATCACTAGAAAGAAAGAATTCCTTTAGAGAATGGATCCAGCGCCACACTCCTTTCCTTTGTGCTTACCAATAGTTGGGAGCTGAGAAGACTGTTATGCATTGACCATTGTGGGCCACCTCGTAGCCCATATCCTTGACCTCATGACTGCGTATAATGTAGTCCAGTTTGTTGTTCTTGCAGAACGCTTCGGTCACGTCCGGACCGAACTGGATGCCAACTCCACGCTTGGATGGCCCGCGTCCCATCCACTGCTGAGGATCGGACCACAGCAGTTCGCACATGAGCCCCTCCTCGGGCGGCTGGCAATTGCGCTCGATTCGGCGGATATTGTCCAGGGTAACGTTGTCCGAAGAGAAGAGACCGCCGTGCATGACCAGAATCTTCTCATTGATGCAGTGACACAGCGGCAGCCAGTTGAAGACCTGCGTGAATATGTCGGCCATGGCGCTGGTGTACTTGGCCGTCACTTCACCGGTGAATCCGTACATTTGGTTCATATTGATGCTCTCATGGTTGCCTGGAGGTCATCGGATCGATTAATTGGTGGTTAAAAGACACAGAGCATCGCCACTTACCACGTGACAAGAAGAAGTGATTGGGATAGAGCAGCTTGAAACCGAACAGGGTGAATATGCATTCCACGGAGAAGGAGCCTCTGTCCACGAAATCGCCATTGAACAAGTAGGGATTCTTCTCGGATGGCAGTCCGTTTATCTCGAAGATATTCATCAAGTCGTAGAACTGGCCGTGAATGTCGCCGCAAATCGTAAACTTCTCCTCGTCCGGCACAGTTATGTCCACAAGCGGAGGCTGAGAGCGCATATACGCGTCGATCTCGCAGAGTATCTAAGCCAAAAGAAAGTTTTAGAAAACAAAGAGAGTTACGCCGGAATAAAGCTCACTTTGTATGCAAATTTGCGATGCAACCGCTTCTGATCCTTGTAGTGACTCATTAAGTCCTTCATAAACTCCAGAGTCACCTTTCCATCCTCCAGCTGTGGACCCTTGTAGTCATCCTCAATAGCTACAAGATAGATTTACCTATTTTTCTCTTCTTCTAGCGAAGTGCAAGCCACTTACTTATATTCTCCATATCTCTGTACATCTCGGAAAGCGTCTTCTCGGGCTTATCAATCGCAATGGCCCGCTCGAAGGCGCGCATTTTGACGATCTTGTTGCATTCCGTGAATTTCAGCTTGGCGTCCTTGTCGTTGGGTCGGCACTTGGCCACCTAAAAGTGCAATGCGTGTGTGTTTCAATGGTCATAAGTGAGTCATACGAGCTGCTGGGTTTGGTTACTCACAAATTCAAAGTCGCAGAGGGCCTGCTTGAACTTGCCAAGGGACATGTGTGCTGCTGCCCGACGATAATACCCCTTGAGGTAGGCAGGGTCCGCCTTCACCGCCGAGATGCCGTCCTGCAGGGCATAGCCGAAGCTTTCCTGGCGCAGGTGCGCCAACGATCGGTTGGCGTAATATATCGCGCTGTTCGGATGCAGTTCTATGGCTTTGGTGTACATGTCGATGGCTTTTGTGAACTCCTTGGCTGTGCATGTGGAGAGGGGAGGGGTTGGCGGTCAGTATTACTAATTAGGCCCGTCAAGTGGAAGTGGCCGGAGACTTGTAAATTATCACACAGCGATAGCTTCTGTATCTCCGCTTTAAGGTTAGGGTGAAGGGGGCCCTCCGAAACTAGAGTCGTCCCGGAGTGCGCTGGCGCTGACGCCTACACGATGTCCACCTGGCGCGGGCGTCAAGGTGCAATGCTGCGGGGGCGGTACTTACTTTTGAGCAAATCGTTTCCCTGATTCTTGAACTGCTCGGCCGCGGCAAAATCCAGGTCCGCTTTCGAACTGGCATTTGTCTCCGCCTCCGGCTCCTTGGGCCCCGTAATCTCTGCAGTGGCCGTACCCTGCTGCTCCTGCTGGCCCTCAGAAGCCTTTTTTATTTCCAGCTCGGACGAAGACATGTTTTTTGTAACAAAATTATTTTCTTAAACTTATTTACTGTCTGAAAATGTTCGAGGTTGGAAAACGACAAACGGAATTAGTTGTAGTGTTGCTCAACACGCAGCATATTTTAGCGATAAATGCGGGAAAGAAAAAGACCTGCGGTCTATCGGAGTTTTCAATTGTTATAGCTGTGGCGCGTTGCGTTTAAAAAGCACATTTTCTGGTTTTCCCAATTTGTACAAATTTTTAAAGCTTCCGCCGCAGCTTTGGGCAATCGATAACGGACTTTGCAGTGGTTATCGGAAATCAGATGTTTTGAGGTAGGTTTGGCGGGCTCGTGTCACGGCGGCTGACGTGTATTGCAAAAATAATTAATACAATAATACAATAAACTACATGTTTGATAGTTTGGCCTTTTTCTGTCTTACGAAAAATGTATCATGAAACTAAATTAAGAAAATAGGGCTCGATAGCTTGATAGATTGAGTTTAATTGTGAGATGCGTGCCCAGCCTGAAACAACATTTACTCACGTGTGCATCCCTAGCTTAAACAAAGCCGAGCTGTGGGAAAAAATAGAAGCGGAAACGGGTTTTACTGTTGGTAACTTGGAAGCGTTCGCCAGCATTCAGCAGTTTGGGCAGCAGTCTAGAGTTGCAGCCGCATCGACATCAACGCCAACCGATCCCGAATCCGTGCCAGCGCAGCGCGAAACTGACCGATAAGCCACCAACCAGAGCCAGTGTGGGGGCGTCACCGTCGTGTGAAAAAAGCAGCAGAAACATAAACAAACGGCAGCAAGATGTCTATGAGCAATCTATCAATAGACGGCGAGTTCCGTTACATTATCCAATGGTTCAATGAGTGGAGCGAGCTGCAGCGGGACGATTTTGTCTACGTTTTGGTAGAGTATTTGGCTCGTGGCAGCAACACAGACGTGGGTGGCGCCGGCGCAGATGGGGGCGGCGGTGTCTATGTGAACGGCCTGGTGAACTCCCTGGCCAATGCGGCCGTGCAGGACAAGCCCATGAGTCTGTTTCAGTGCCGCGTAAGTACTTGGTAGAAAGTTTGGGCGCAGATCAGCAGCCATGCTAACGGTTCATTGTCCGCAGATTAAGCTGTTCCGTGAATGGAGCCCCAAATGGCCGATCGAGTTCAAACGTAAGCTGCAGGAAAAGATCAGCGAGATCGACGCAAAGGTGGGGGAGAAGATCATCAATGAGCTGAGGGGGCCCCATGGTGTACACAATGGCGACGTTGCCGTGCATTTAAATGCAAATGGGGCAACGAGCGACGACGGCAGCGAAGAGCATGAACTGGAGCAGCCGGTGTTGGCAATTGTGGAGGCTGAGGTCGCAGCTTCAGCTCAAGCGCCAGTGGTTGTGGCAGAGCCAGCTCCTGAGGCAGAGGCGGAGAATGACAATCGCTTAGCGGCGGTCTTGAGCCAAGAGACGCCCGTTGATGACGACGACGTGGAAGAAGAGCCACGAGCAGAATCTGCTGGCAGTACCACTGCAGAAGTAAATGGTCATTATCCAGCGGCTGCAGTGACAACGATTGCAGTGAATACATCTCCATCGCCATCCCCATCCCCATCCCATTCCACGACTCCAGCGATCGTCGAACCTGTAGAACAGGTCGAGAATAGCGTTACAGTCACCGTGGCAGCCCCAGCCGCAGAAGTTCCCCCGGTTGCCTAGAGATGCAGTTAAAGACAAACCAGACCGACTATGAAAAGGCTTAATGAGTTAGTTAAGTATTTTAGCTGTGCGCCATCCGCAACTTGACATTCCATTTTGACGCGATCCATTTCTAGTTATGTAATCGAATCAGAGCCCACAAACCTGGGCTCCTGGCCAATAAGTAAGACTTTCGCATTCTAGCCTATTAGCCCCCATCATCGACTAGCTTAAGAGAGCATAAATTGTAAATTGTAAGCATCATTAAAAGAGAAAGAGAGTGCTCCATCCATTCTACTTTTATCCCTTATCCTGATTTTGTTTTTGCAACTAGCTTGGTTTGCCGTCACAACATGTTTTTGTGTCATCGGGTTGTGGCTGTTCTGGCCGCTGGCCGGTTACTCATAGTGCTCTTGGATCTGCTACGGCTGCTCTTTGGCCCAATCTGTGTTTACGGCCTGATAATTGGTTTTCTCGCGTCGCTCTCTTTCTGTTTGTGATTCGTCGCCGCCGCTGAAATCGAAATCTCAAAATCAAGAGCTGGAAGTGGAAGTAACATATGCATGCGGCTGGTGCGGAGATTGAACCAATTTATTTCAATTTCGCGCTTGGACCGACGACGTTGTGGCCGCGGAGTCCGGATCTCAAATTGTCTGAACTAAAATGCGACGCCCAGAACCACTCGCCGCCACTCTGCTATGGGGCATCCTTTTGTTTATGAGAGGTAAGTGTATGATTATTCCCGAGCATTTCTATCCAGGAAGAACGAAAGACTGAAGAAGCGAACGTGCCGTGCGGGCAGGGTAATTAAGGAACAACCCACTAAGTGGGTCAAGGCCGACTAGAAATTCCCAACCGACCAAGCGAAGGGCAATAAACCGCGCTAGCGATTGCGAACGCGAACGTCGCTTAACAAAAGTGAGTGAGTAATTGCCGCGGGCACTTCTGGTTTGCTGGTTTTCTGGTTCGCGACTGCTGTCTTGCCGACATTGACCCTGGCTGCGTGCTTATTTCTTGCTTTGTCATCCAGCCACTAGTCGACTCTCTTCGTTTTAGCGAATCCCGGTTCCGCTGCCGCTGCCTGCCAGTGCATCCGCCTGGGCGAGTGCCTCCCCTTCGCCCGCCTCCTCCTTCACCATGGCCCCGGAGAGCAGTCCGCCGTGTTCGCCAAGGTGCATTCAGCAAGCTGTGGCTTCCAAGGCCTTGATCTGTTAGTCTGCTGCCCCACATCGCTCAAGCGCTACCACGATGATTCACCCTTGGTCAAGCCAAGTCGCATTCTGCGCTTCGCACCCCCGGCCGATCGCTGGATTTGGGATGACTTTGGTGATAGCAAGGCGAGCAGTCATCCTAACTCGCGCTCCCAGTCCCATATTGGTTACTTGGAAGCGGAAACAAATCTGCATGACTACTGGGACTTCAAAGAGCAGCGAAACTGCCCTCAGCCGGTGGAACCCGAGTTCTTTGACCACCGATTTGACGGGGGGCATAACTTTCACTATAACGTGGAACACGGCAGCAGCAGCGATGATGTTCGAACTCCGCGACCAAATCCCATGGACAGACCCATTGTGTTTCCCGGGGATCTGCGGTTTTTGCGTCAGGGCGGAGACGATACAAGCTTTGAGTCCAGTGAAGGACCTCCCCTGGCGCCATTTACCACCACTCCACCTACAACAATTGTCCCCGCTCCAGCTCCTCCTACAACTAATACTGCTACTACAATCTCCACATCTCCAACACCCGATGCTGTGATGAAAACGCAAGATAACCTCCCAGGGTGCGGGATAAGCGTGGAGAGTCGACTGCTAGGGGGAGCTCAGGCCACAGCAGGACAGTATCCTTGGCTGGCCAGGATCGCATATCGAAACCGAAGTGAGTTCCATTAAATCCTCAATTTAGAATTTTATTAACAATACCCAAGTCAACGCAACATCCGGTCTTGTGTGTGTATGAGGGATCACTTGAAGATCCTGATCTGGAGCGAAACTGTTCTGTGGTTATCCTAGCCAATCTCGTTGGCCACGATGCCCAACCTTGTGGTGAGAAAGACTCCGGCGGCAAAGAGCAGAAAAGCTAGTCCCAGGGCCACGGGTCCTCGATTGTTTGGAGGTCTACCGAAGCCACTACCCTGGTCGTTACGGCCATTTCCATCTTTTCTTTCACGGCCATCAGGGCCCTCAGGGCCTCCAGGGCCTCCAGGCCCACCTTTTCCACACTTTCCACACCGGCTTCCGTCGCAAGGTTTAGGACCACACGGCTTTCGCTTCGGCGGAGGGGCAGCATTGCCGCCACTTCCCCCTCTAGAACCACTACCACATCCTCCTCCCTGAGATTGGCAAGTGGCTTCACCAGGTGGCGGTGGCGGTGCTTTTCCTCTGCCACAGGGACATGCGCACATATTTTTTGTCCGAAAGTGGCTGAGGAATAGAGAAAAATGTGTTTTTAATGTGATTTTGCATTATTGTGTTTACAGCCAGCAGCCGTATTAGCTTCCGCTGCTCCGGATCCCTAATCTCCAGTAACTACATTGTCACCGCCGCCCATTGTGTGGTGAATTTAGTCAGCGACCTAGAACTGTAAGTTGGAACCACAAAGCGAATAGTGCGTTGTAAACCGAGCTATAATTTCCAACAGATCCCATGTGAGATTGGGAGGCCCAGATGCCTCAAATGTATTAGCCATCAGCCAGGTTCTAGTGCATCCCAACTATGATCAGCCCCGATATTCCAATGACATAGCTCTTTTGCGACTTAACAGCACAGAGGGTAAGTAATCCTGATTTTCCGCCCATGCTACCTACTATTCATGAACTCCTTCCCCGGTTTTGGCCAGAAGCTGTGACGCCCATTTGCTTACCCTTGAACAGCTCGACGACACTCGGGAACAGGTTGATTGGTCAAATGGGAGTTGCAGCCGGTTGGAGTACTAGGAATCCGGAAAGTGAGTCTCGAAAAAAAAAATTGATCGTCTATATCTGGTCTGTTGAGTTGTTCAACTAACTTTTACTATTTTCGGCGCTTACTACGTTCATTCCTGGTTATCCCTGAGAATATATATTTCTCTCACTTCTAGGTAATGGGCCCAACAATTCGTCCTCCGCGGTGCGCTTCATCCGCTTGCCTATAGTGAACACCACCAGCTGCGCCATCGCCTATGCCAGCCTCAGCGAGAACTTCCAGCAGCCGATCGTGATTACGTCGAGCCATCTTTGCGCCCAGGGACAACCCATGAACGACGTTTGCCGCGGGGATAGCGGCGGTCCCTTTATGGACGATGGAAGCTCTGGTATATTTGGAGCAGTGGGGCGACACACACTCATTGGTATCGTGGCTTTCGGACCAACGCTGTGCGGAGTAACCACCGTTCCCGGGGTTTACACTCTGGTCAGTAGCTTTTCCGATTGGATCATGAGGAGCATCAATGGGGGAACCAACCAATGAGCCGTGGTCTTTATGACGTTAAAACCCAAGCTGAGTTCATCCAAAGCCTTCAATGCCAAAGTAAGAGAGAATACCCAAGTAATATAATATTGATTTGGGGTCAATAAAACCTTATAAAATATGTAACTTTGCTTTCTTCCTTAAATCCTACAAAAAGTTACAATTATTGAATGGAAGGTTGGTTTAATATTTGTAAATATGTATGATACAGAAGTAATGTGCTCATCTCAGTAAGTAGAGCTTACAGCTTAAAAGTGGTTGTATATAATCAATTCTAATACAAATAGGTAGGTAGGTAAATAAGGTAGGTAGACCAAGAATTTATTATATTTCTCACTCGGTTAAACTCACGATCAATATCTGATCCCACTATTATTCTTCGTGTCTGATTTCGAGAGTCACTCCATAAAGCTAAGCTTATGGGGCAAAGCTCGAGAGAAAACTGAGTGATGCCGTTGGTCCAGCTTCAGTCGTGTGCCAAGCTTCGATTTGGTCCGCTCTCCGCTTTGTGAGAATTCCGATTTAGTCATCACATCATCTGTATCGTCCATATTATCGTGCCGTTTATTTTGATAGCTGCTTCTGCGATCGATCTGTGATACCGCATAGTACCGAGACCAGGCTTCGGAAAAAACAAAGTACCCACTGACGACGTCTTGAGAAAGGATTAAGCTTGCGCAACAGTAATGTTTCAACTACCAGTTATCTGCCTGTTTCTCGGGATTTTGGCGAAATCATCGGCAGGGCGTAAGTAAATAAATTAAAAAGTTTGGCAATGGGACTCCCGCAAGAAATGACAAGCTTATTTGTTTTGCCGCGGGCCTTCCAAAACCTGTTTCCACGCTTCTACAACTAATAACCAAAGATATTCACACAGCCAAATCGTTAGCTTGATGAATGAAAGCGGTGTCTTTAATACTCTCTACTTCCAGAGTTCTATTTCCCCAATGAGGCGGCTCAGGTACCAAACTATGGGCGCTGCATAACGCCCAACCGGGAGCGGGCCCTATGCATCCACCTGGAGGACTGTAAATACCTATATGGCATTTTGACGACCAGCCCCCTGAGAGACACAGACCGCCTATACCTCAGCCGAAGCCAGTGCGGCTATACGAATGGCAAGGTGCTCATCTGCTGCCCGGATCGCTATCGGGACAGCTCCCCAGCCACAACGACGCCGACTAGGCCCAATGTCACCAGCACCAGCCTGCTCCCGCAGCCCGGTCAGTGCGGAAATATACTCTCAAACCGGATTTACGGAGGCGTGAAGACCAAGATTGACGAATTCCCTTGGATGGCGCTGATCGAGTACACGAAAGGTGAGTGAAAATGAAATCACTTGAAATGTATATAGCTCACCCATAATTTTTCCCACTATGCAGCTGAGGGCAGGAAAGGTCATCACTGCGGCGGCTCCTTGATCAGCACCCGGTACGTGGTGACTGCCTCTCATTGTGTAAATGGAAAATCTCTGCCCACCGATTGGCGGCTGACGGGAGTACGCCTAGGCGAATGGGACACTTCCACTGATCCCGACTGCGAGGTGGATGTGCGTGGCATGAAGGACTGCGCGCCCCCGCATCTGGATGTGCCCGTGGAACGCACTGTGCCACATCCCGCCTATATTCCAGGCTCCAAGAATCAAGTCAACGATATCGCACTACTGCGCCTCGGCCAACAAATTGAGTACACCGACTTTGTGCGTCCGATCTGCCTGCCACTGGATGCGAACCTGCGAGCAGCTACATTCGACGGCATCACCATGGACGTGGCTGGCTGGGGCAAAACGGAGCAGCAGTCTGCCAGCCCCTTAAAACTCAAGGCGGCCGTCGAGGGATTCCGCTTGGAGGAGTGCCAAAACGTCTACAGTGGCCAGCAGATTCTGTTGGAGGAGACTCAGATGTGCGCGGGTGGCAAGGAGGGCGTTGACTCCTGTCGCGGCGACTCCGGGGGCCCGCTCATTGGACTAGACACGAACAAGGTGAACACGTACTACTTTTTGGCGGGCGTTGTCTCCTTTGGACCAACACCATGCGGCTTGGCCGGATGGCCGGGTGTCTACACGCTGGTGGGAAAGTATGTTGACTGGATCCAGAACACTATAGAACCCTGAATGTTGTGTGGATTTAAAAATGTTTGTATGTAAATAAATTCGACCAACAAATCTGTGCTTTAACAAGTTCTTCATATTAGGGTGGCCGCGGCCAGGCACCATTATTCTTGAAGTTTCTTTAACCATAGTGTTCGATGCTTAATTGATTTATTTATTAATTATAATTTATTACAAGAAATATGTATATAAAAACATTTTAAAATTTCTTGTGCGATTTCCGTACTCAATTTGTTGGTATTCTCGCGTTTTCAGTTTTTGCTAAGCAAAAATTACATAGATGCAGGGTTCTGTTTAATTTAAAAATCCTTTCTTTATCCGCCAAATCTTCGAAAACATCAATGTTTTTATTCACGGTGTTGTATTTTTATCGAGTTTTGGCCCGCTTTTTATCAATGTCTTATCGAGCATTTATATGAAAAACTCTCGAAAATGGTTACAAGAGTATCGAAAATTACCGATAGTTTTCAAATGACGGTATCAATGAACTTATTATCGATAAATAGCTAGCAGCGACGACTATCTGGCAACTCTAAAAGCAGACCTCCTGCTCGTAGTCTGGCAGCTCCGACTGATGAAAATGTTGAAGAATATCTACGTAACGCCGTTAAATTTGCTCAAATCGGCCACCAGCCTGCAGCAGCAAGTGCGAGTAAGTGCTATTGACGGTCTAGGAAGCAATCTCCATTCATCACATCCTGATTGCAGACCACGTTCGTGCTCAAGCGCAAATATGACCCGCCGCTGCACAAAACCAACGAGAAGCCGCGCCGGATGAGGGCCAAATACTTCATCTATGAGCTGGTGGAAGATACGCTAGTCAAGAAGCGGGCAAACATGGAGGCGGTGCTGAAGACCTTCGTGGAGGGCGTTGGCGACAAGGGGGACGTAGTGTCTATGAAGCCTCATTTTGTCTACAACAAACTGCTGCTTCCTGGCCTAGCCGACTACAATACACCCGAGAACGTGGCCAAGTACGCCAAAACCGAGGCCGAAAAGTCGGCGGTGAAGCATAGCTCGGCATACGCCCAGCGCACGGTCAATATGTTAGAGTCTATTGTCCTGGCGGTGGTGATGAACAAGGATGAGCCGTGGGTGCTGGAGCCGTGGCACATTAAGGCCTCTTTGCGCAAGGCCGGCTTCCACTGCCGCGAGGAGTGCATAACTTTGCCCAAGGAGCGCATCGAGGGCCCCGATCTGAAGAAGGAGAATAAGGATTTCTACTGCACCGTGACCATTAATAAGCTGGAGCAGGCGCGGCTAAAATGTAGGCTGCACCACTGGAGCACAGATCCCAGTGAACGACTCCCCTATGTGCTGGAGCACTGGAAGCAGCCGTCGGAACCACTGCTGGAGGTCGGAATGCCGGAGAAAACCGTAGAGGATAGGAAATAAGCTTGTTGATGTATGAACAGCGCGGAAAACAAAGTGTTTATTTTAACATTTTTTCAAGTTTTGCGTAGTAAAAGTTGTACCTTAAGGCTACTTTACGAGTCTACATGTATTATGTGGGTTAGATTGATTAGTGCACTGCCTTAAGTTCCACCTCAAAGACTAGTGTCGAATTGGGTGGGATGGCCGGGGGAGATCCGCGTCCCCCGTATGCCATGTGAGCCGGGCAGATAATGCGACGCTTGCCGCCCACCTTCATGCCGGCGACGCCAACGTCCCAGCCCTTGATCACCTCGCCGCCACCCAAAGCGAACTTGAAGCCCTTGCCCTTAAGCAGGCTGTCGAATGTCTTGTTGTTTGACTGCAGGCGGCCAATGTAGTAGACCGAGACTCGCTTTCCAGTCTTGGCCTCGTCTCCCTTGCCAGTAACAACATCGAATATTTTCACACCGCCGCTAATGGTGCGCTCACCTCCAGATTGCTGTTGCTTGGGCTGCTCCTTCTTAGCCTCGGGCTTGGTCTTCTGGTTCTGCAGAGTCTTTGCCTCCTTCTCCTTCTTAGCGACGCCGTTCTGCTCCTTGGCACCTTTCTTGGCATTACCCTCGGAAGATAGCTTGGCAACCTTGGCCTTGGGCTCCTCTACCTCCACTTCGTCCTCGGAGTCAGAGTCTTGCTCTTCACCACTCTCTTCCTCATCATCGTCGTCGTCATCTTCGTCTCCATTTTCTAGGAACGACTCGTACTCTTCAATTATGCGACTGTCATCGTCATCCTCCTCCTCCTCCTCACCATCTTCATCATCGTCGTCCTCCTCGTCTTCGTCAGCTTGAGCTCCTGCCTTCTTTCTATTCTTGATCTTGGCTGTGTCCTTGAGCAAGTTCTCAATGGTATAATCTTCGTCATCCTCGTCATCGGAGTCGACGTCGTGCAAGTAGCCCAATAGAGATACCGTAGCATCGCCTGCGAAGCGGATAAAACATGATACAAATCTGAGCAAGGGATTTCGAAATTTTTTATTTTCCAAGGAACTGTAACTCACCCTCCGTATTGAATGTAATCTGGTCGCCCTTGCTGAAATTCAGGTCCAGAGGCGCCTGGGGAATGGCTTTCGACACTGTGGCCACAACGAACTTCTCCGTCTCGTTAGTAACGTAAAGCTTGGCACTCTCCCCCTCGTCGATGGCGACGCCAGAAATGTGAAAGGACTTCACAATGGTCTGGGAGTACTTGCGCCTAGGCTTCATATGCAAACCTAGAGGGCGGGTGGATTTTTATGAATTAGATCGATGATCCATGATCTTAACGTGACGACAGAAATGGCGCCGCCGTCCACGCTGCCGGCACCGCCACAAGGCCAAGCACGTGGCTCGAACAAAAAACAGCACGAACCAATGACTTCCAAATGTTTAACCGGTGGGTTTACTAATATAGTAATCTAATTGCTAGTGCTTACCCCAAAACATAGACATCTTGCAATGATTTAAGCTTCTTTTAATGGAAATGCAAAGAAAAAAATCAGAGTTTAAGAACTGAAGAACTGACGCCGACTGAAGACCGTAGCAAAACGCTTAAAAATACCAGCACTTTTTAAGTGTGACCGCGAGAGCAAAAAGAAATATGACACAAAACGGCTAGCAAAATTAATTCTGTGTCGGGCCGACACTGTCGGCGCATCCGAGTGAACGACAAAACTGTGTTTGTGTATTTGTGGCAGCGATAGGCGAAAAATTTTTTGGGGACTTGGAGCCCCGCCTTGATAAATTGCATTTAATTCGATTCTCCGGAGGCATGGTAAAGAGCGCAGCATGACGGAGAAGATTACGCTAGCGGACGCGCTCTCCAATGTGGAGGTGCTGGACGAGCTGTCGCTGCCCGATGAGCAGCCCTGCATCGAGGCCCAACCCTGTTCCATTATCTACAAGGCAAACTTCGACACGAATTTCGAGGACCGCAATGGATTTGTCACCGGAATCGCCAAGTACATTGAGGAGGCAACAACTCACGCCAATTTGGTAAGATTTATCGAAGTATTCTGCGTCATTTGGCCAAATTACTCACAACCCCCCCTCTACTTCCGCCTGCAGAATGTGCTGCTGGACGAGGGGCAGAAGCATGCAGTTATGCTGTACACCTGGCGCTGCTGCTCGCGCGCCATTCCGCAGCCCAAGTCCAACGAACAGCCAAATCGCGTAGAGATTTACGAGAAGACGGTGGAGGTCCTGGCCCCGGAGGTAAACAAGCTGCTGAACTTCATGTACTTCCAGCGCAAGGCCATTGAGGCATTCTCGGGCGAGGTGAAGCGCCTGTGCCACGCCGAGAAGCGCAAGGATTTCGTGTCCGAAGCGTACTTGCTGACGCTCGGCAAGTTTATCAACATGTTTGCCGTCCTGGACGAGCTAAAGAACATGAAGTCGAGTGTGAAGAACGACTATTCCACATATCGACGCGCTGCCCAGTTCCTCAAGGTGATGTCCGACTCGCACACCCTGCAGGAGTCTCAGAATCTCTCCATGTTCCTGGCCACACAGAACAAGATTCGCGACACGGTCAAGGACACGCTGGAGAAGATCGTTGGCTACGAAGATCTGCTCTCGGACGTGGTCAACATTTGCGTCCACATGTTCGAGACGAAAATGTACTTGACACCGGAGGAGAAGCATATGCTGGTCAAGGTCATGGGCTTCGGCCTCTTCCTCATGGACAGCGATGCCTGCAACATCAACAAGCTGGACCAGAAGAAGAAGATCCGCTTGGATCGCATTGACCGCATTTTCAAGAACCTGGAGGTGGTGCCTCTCTTTGGCGATATGCAGATCGCCCCCTTCAACTACATAAAGCGCAGCAAGCACTTCGACTCCAGCAAGTGGCCGCTATCCAGCTCAAATGCCATAAGCCCCCAGGCGGATTTAATGGTGCACCTGCCCCAGATACGCGAGGACCACGTTAAGTATATATCGGAACTGGCCCGGTACACAAACGAAGTGACCACCACCGTCAAGGAAAATCCCTCTGACGCCGAGAACCGGATCACCTCAGACCTCGCCCTGCGTGGCCTGCAACTGCTTTCGGAGTGGACCAGCGTGGTCACGGAGCTGTACTCCTGGAAGCTGCTCCACCCCACTGACCACCACCAGAACAAGGAGTGCCCCGTGGAGGCTGAGGAATATGAGCGGGCCACCCGCTACAACTACACTTCGGAGGAGAAGTTCGCCCTCATCGAAGTGATCGCCATGATCAAAGGCCTGCAGGTGCTGATGGCGCGCATCGAGACCGTGCTGTGCGAGGCCATCCGGCGAAACATCTACTCGGAGCTGCAGGACTTTGTGCAACTTTCGCTGCGTGAGCCGCTACGAAAGGCGGTGAAGAACAAGAAGGACTTGATCCGCAGCATCATTATGTCGGTTCGCGAGACGTCGGCCGACTGGCAGAAGGGCTACGAGCCCATCGACGACCCAGTGTCCAAGGGAAAGAAGGATCCAGACGGCGGCTTCCGCATACAGGTGCCGCGCCTTAACGTAGGCCCCTCGTCCACGCAGCTCTACATGGTGCGCACGATGCTGGAGTCTCTGATTGCCGACAAGAGCGGCGGCAAGCGAACGCTTCGCAAGGACATCGACGGCAACTGCCTGATGCAGATCGACACGTTCCACAAGACCTCCTTCTACTGGAGCTATCTGCTCAACTTCAGCGACACGCTGCAGAAGTGCTGCGATCTCTCTCAGCTATGGTATCGTGAATTTTACTTGGAGATGACAATGGGTCGCAAGGTTAACAAGTGTCTGGTGCGACACCAGCACAACGAGGAATGCAAGGATCTGATCACCATGGAGAAGCGGATCCAGTTCCCCATAGAGATGTCTATGCCCTGGATCCTCACCGATCACATTCTGCAGACAAAGGAGCCCTCGATGATGGAGTAAGTGATGGGAGGACAGCTTGACTTTTTGAAGCCCCACTACCAGTGCACTCCTCTCTTTTACAGATTCGTTTTGTATCCCTTGGATCTCTACAACGACTCGGCGCACTATGCCCTCACCGTCTTCCGCAAGCAATTCCTGTACGATGAAGTGGAGGCCGAGGTCAATCTGTGCTTCGACCAGTTTGTCTACAAGCTAAGCGAACAGATCTTTGCCCACTACAAGCAGTTGGCGGGTAGCATTTTTCTGGACAAGCGATTCCGATTGGAGTGCGAGGTACTCGGATTCAACTTTCAGTCATATCCGCGAAACAATCGCTATGAGACCCTGTTAAAGCAACGACATGTGCAGCTGTTGGGTAAGCAAGCATATCCATCGATTTAACTTTTTATTTACTCACGTAATTCTCTGATTATCCTTAGGACGTTCCATTGACTTGAACAAACTGGTTACCCAGCGCATAAACGCCAACATGCACAAGAGTATTGAGCTGGCTATCAGCCGCTTTGAGGGCAACGATATTACTGGCATTGTGGTGAGTAAATGCAGGAAACCAACAAACAAGGGAGAAGGACGTGCCTAACGCGTTGCATTTTCAGGAACTGGAGGGCCTGTTGGAAGCGAATCGCATTTGCCACAAGTTACTAAGCAAATACTTGGCCCTGGACAACTTTGATGGCATGGTCAAGGAGGCTAATCACAACGTTCTTGCGCCGTACGGCCGCATTACATTGCACGTCTTTGTGGAGTTGAACTATGACTTCCTGGTCAATTATTGCTACAATGCAGCCACAAATCGGTTAGTTATTCACTGAGTAATTAAGTAATGACGTTGCCCATTGATTACACTCTGCTTTTCCCATTAGTTTCATTCGCACCAAAGTAAACCTTTCGTCGTCGCAAGCCATTCAGCGGGAGAAGCCGCCGCAAATGTCGCATTACTATCTTTGGGGCTCCAAACAACTGAATGCCGCCTATTCCACTCAGTATGGCCAGTACACTGGCTTCGTTGGCTCACCGCATTTCCATGCGATGTGCCGCCTGCTCGGCTACCAGGGCATAGCCGTCGTCATGGACATTATACTCAAGGACATTGTTAAGCCCCTGATACAGGGCTCCCTGCTGCAGTTCACCAAGACCCTGATGATTGCCATGCCCAAGTCCTGCAAGCTTCCCCGCTGCGAGTACGGATCTCCAGGCGTGCTGAGCTACTACCAAGCCCATCTTACGGACATCGTGCAATATCCGGATGCCAAGACCGAGCTCTTCCAGTCCTTCAGGGAGTTTGGCAACAGCATCATCTTTTGCCTGCTGATCGAGCAGGCGCTCTCCCAAGAGGAGGTGTGCGATCTGCTGCACGCGGCCCTCTTCCAGAACATCTTCCCCCGACCATTTTGCAAGGGTAAGTAACTTGATTGTATGTTTAAAGGAACTTGTTATGCATTTTTACCTGTTCAGAGAACGAGAAGCCGGAGGCCAAGCAAAAGCGCCTTGAAGCCCAGTTCGCCAACCTACAAATCGTGTCCAATGTGGAAAAGATTGGCACTGCCAAGGTAAGTAAGAGAGTTAGGAGTTCAGTAATTGGAATGATTTTAACCGAACTCGACGACCAACAGCAAGCCATGATCGCACGCGAGGGGGACTTGCTGACGCGCGAACGCCTGTGCTGCGGCCTGAGCATCTTCGAGGTGATACTTAATCGCGTAAAAAGCTATTTGGATGATCCGGTGTGGTGCGGTCCGCCGCCCGCCAACGGCATTATCCACGTGGACGAGTGCTCTGAATTCCATCGATTGTGGTCGGCCCTGCAGTTCGTCTATTGCATTCCAGTGAGGGGAACGGAGTACACCATTGAGGAGCTCTTCGGCGAAGGTCTTAACTGGGCGGGCTGCGTCATGATTGTCCTGCTCGGCCAGCAGCGGCGTTTCGAGGCTCTTGACTTTTGCTACCATATTCTGCGAGTACAACGCGTCGATGGCAAGGATGAAGACGTAAAGGGCATTGTGAGTTGCAGTCTCTCAGTGATCGAAGCTAAGCTAAAGTTAAATTTCCCTTTGCAGCAACTCAAGCGGATGGTGGATCGCATTCGTCGATTCCAAGTATTAAACTCACAAATCTTCTCCATTCTCAACAAGTATCTGAAGGGTGGCGACGGTGAGGGCTCAAATGTGGAGCATGTGCGGTGCTTTCCACCGCCACAACATCCTTCGGTCATATCGTCGTCGTCGTCGTCCCACTATCAGGATCCGCAGAGGTTGCGCCAGAGCATGAACAATTGAATGCCCAGCCGACGATTGGGAATATGCATTTAAGCGAAATAGGTTACAAAAGTCGCTGTTAATCGCAGTTACAATTTCTCACGACAAGGAGGGATTTCATTAAGGAACCGAAAGAGCCACAGTCTTGGCTATTCCGCACCCAAATCTTGACAATTTGTTTAGGTGTTTGAGGGTAGTTTTCGGGTTTATTTAAATTCGATTTTATTGGGAATATTTTTCATTCGTACGTACGTAAAATGTATTATCCAAGCAATTATATATATACACATATATATATATATAATAGATTTAGTATTGAAGCATTCAATTTCAATACGTTATCCCAAATACTCTATGGAAAGATCGCTAAGATATTGCGTTTGGCCTCTCTTTATTTGTTCGCTACAAAATAGATACGCTCTTGTTTTGCTCCCCCGATTTAAGAATCAAATTAGCCAAAGAATTGACAGACAGCACGGCGAAAAAACAAACTAATTGGCTTTAAATACAATCAAAGTATTACGAAAAAGATGCAGCAAATAAAATGGAAGATATTATAACAGCCAACACTTACACAATTAATACAATGAACATTATCGAATAAAATTTTCATACGTATTTCTAACAAACCCAAGAACGCTGTTTTTATTATTTTGGTGGTTCACATAAAGGTTCTTTATTTTTTTGGATTTGTACTATATACAAAATTGGGAGATATATGACGCAAACTATTTGTAAAAGACACAACCCTTCGAAATTCACATGGGATTCCCCGGGGAAATTCTTTCGAAATTCCCTGTGAAATACCC